>JBBBDQ010000382.1:5180000-5400000 GCA_037127315.1 Ascarosepion bandense
TCTTGGGAAGCTGTCCGAAACGGAATTCCTTCTTATCAATTGAATACAAAGAGAATGAGTACGATTTGAGCCAGTGTATATGGCATGACGTTTCCCAACTGTACAGGTCTGCACAAGTTGAGCTAAGGAACGTAGTCCGTCAAAACATTTTCCATGGAAATAGTGATAGAATAACGAGAGGTTTGTAACTTTTTCGGAAAGTGATTTTTAAGAAATGTAAGCGAATAATTCATCGCCGATAACTGTATTTCTTCCACGAAAAGGATCAAAGATCAGCGTTTGTGGTCAGTGTGGAGATTTGTCCTTGTCTCTCTCCAAACTCTTGCACTGAACATTGTTGTATGCAACCGATTTTCATCGTCTGTTTTATTTTAAGGAGCGGTTAATTAGAAGGATACATTCGTCATTAGAATTGGATTCTGAAAAAGAAAGTTACTTATGGTTCAACCTAATAATGTTTTATTTCACCCTACTATATATATGTGTGTGTATGTTATGTGTGTGTGTGATGTGTGTGTGTGTGTGTGTGTGTGTGTGTGTGTGTGTGTGTGTGTGTAAATGTTCAGGTATAAGTAAAAATATACCTGTAAAAGGAGAATATGAATATAGCCAAAAAGAGAAGTAAGAATAGAGACTATTTTTGATCGTCCTTTTATCAAAAAAGTCGGAAAAACTAACATCTGTTTATAAACAATTGTTGCAAGATCCATACTTTTGCCTTAATAAAGTCCATCATAGGACAAAACAAATGGGTAAAGAAATGTTTGCCTTTTGACTTTATTCATACACGTGCAGACGCACGCACACATACGCACACACACACACACACACACACACACACACACACACACACACACACATACACACACATATCAGTTAAGTGCCATACATGATACATGCTTGGGTGATTATGTCAAGAGACATGACTGACTGAGAAGATTTTCCCGCAGGAGGTTGCCATTACTTTCTGCCGTAGACTGGTTGCCAGCCAAGGCTATAGAACCCAATCTGTCCTATTATTTAACCTATAACTGGAGGAAAGAGGCGGATTAATACCTTTCCCAAAGATATTCGTGCCTAAGTGAATGTAAGTAATATCGATAGGAATTCGAACTCATAAACACATAGACTGTAGATTTCGTTCAAGAATGAAACAGATTGTCATCGCTTGTTGTTGACTTCAGTGTCCAATTTTACATTTACATACGCTCTATGATATAGAGCTCTTAAATACCCATAGATAAAGCATTCGTTAAAACTATACTTTAAACATATATCTGTGTGTGTGTGTGTGTGTGTGTGTGTGTAAAGTTCAGACGACTATGAGAAAAAAATTAAAATTGATTGCGTTCAAGCATGAAACAGACTGTCGCTGCTTGGTGTTGATCCCAGTATCTAATTTTATATTTTCATACGCTCTATCTCTTATATTGTGCACTTAAATACCCATAAATATAGCAGTCGTTGAAACCATATTTTACGAAACACACACACACACACACACACACACACACACACACACACACATATATATATATATATATATATATATATATATATATATATATATATATCAAGTTCAAACGACCATGAGAAGAAACATTAAAATGTATGTGATAAAGCAATAAGGTGTGGTATCCAGCATTCGAAGAATATATTTACGGAAAATGGTCATCAGAATACAGCGGTGCCATAAAAGAGCGAAAAGACTACGTTCGTCTGTCGACAATCAGATCAAACAAATATTTTTACCCAATCTTTTATGGTTTAAGTTGAGCTGTTGTAATTTTTGTGAAGGTATCTGAAAAAGAACGGCGCATACAATCTCCGAAACGTTGAGATAATAACAGTTTGATGGCATTAGTCCGACTGTATATAATTGTGATTTGAAGAATATTTTTGTCTACCTAATGCAACTGATATTTCATATAAGAAACAATTTGTCTACTCATCAAAAGTTCATTTAATAATCTCACATCCTGTTATTCAGTGTAAATGACCTGTTGTAATGTCAACAGGGTTAGCCACCGAAAATTCCCGCAATGAATGCCATGACTAATGAAATCACGAGACATAATCTCTCATATTTAATTTATCAGTTTCCATATGCGCGTCCCCTTCTCAGAACCATGGACTTTACATTCTCGTCTGTGATATCGCAGAGACTATCACCACTAGGGTAAGTGTTTATATTTCTATCTATATATAGCGTGCAAAGTATACTCTGAGATGATCTGGGGTTAGACAAACACACACTACACCCTGTGATTATAATTTCTCACTGATAATTAAGATTGGTAGAGCAGAAAAGAAATCATCCATTTCTGAATCAGTCTGTTAAGTGTCATACGTGATACACGCTTTTGGTGATCATGTCTCAAGAGACAGACTGACTAGGCAGAAGATTATCCCGCAGTAGGTTGCCATTGCTTTGCGGTAGAACCCAATCTGTCAGATTATTTAACCCATAACTGGAGGGAAGAGACGGATTAATACATTTCCCAAGGTTATTTGGGCGTTAGTGAATGCGAGGAATTCAACTGTAATTCGAACTCGTCTCCCAGATTTGTCGTTTCGAGTCGATATCAACTGCACCGCAACGATGGGTTGAGAGTCAGGAAAGAGAACAGATGATGTTGTAGCTAGCGGTTTCAATCTGTAATCTTAGGCGACTTGTGATAATCAACACAGGTTAAGTGAAGGATCTGTGTTTGGTTCTCATCCAGCCATTCACTCTGTTTCTGAATACTGTTCCTGAAATAGAAAGTGAGTTACATGTAAAGACAAATGTCGAAATATGTAAAATGATGACAGAAAACATGTGTGACAAGAACATGTAAATGTCTTTCATGTCTTTTTTCTTTTTTTATCTACCGTGTGTTTATATATATATATATATATATATATATATATATATATATATACACACACACACACACACACACACACACACACACACACACACACACAGACAGGCTGGTATAAAAAGTAAATCCCTATTTTATGCATGAGTGGTTAGCCAGGAATTCTGACTGTAGCTTTTTCTTTGGGGTTGGTTAAAGGAAAAGTCTATACCAAACTAAGATTTTAGAAGAATATGAAATGAATTATTTGAACATTATTATATTTTTTTTTTATCGATACTCGTATTTAAGTAGATATTGTGTTTTTAATTAAACAGTATTATATATATATATATATATATATATATATATACTGGCCTGATTATTTACAATAAATTTTTATTACGAAAATGTGTGTCATTCGTATCACTCCAAGCAAGGCATTATACTGCCAATGTTTTGCAGGGGGTTACATAGGAGGAAAGTTATGAGCGTCTTAGACCGCTCGACCACGAATGACCTCCAGTCAAAACGAGGTTTTAATCAAGCCTATATAACACAATTTTTCAATTCATCGCAACAACCATATCTGCTCTGAAATGTATCGTTATGTCAACAAATGTAAACATGTTACGGAAATTAACGAATTTTAACGAAACTTGGTTATAAGCAACCGACAATTTGAAATGAATTGTTTGAACATTATTTTTTATCGATACTCGTATTTAAGTAGATATTCTGTTTTTAATTAAACAGTATTATATTATTATATCTACTGGCCTGACTATTTACGATAAATTTTTATTGCGAAAATGTGTGTCATTCGTATCACTCCAAGCAAGGCATTATACTGCCAATGTTTTTCAGGGGGTTACATAGGAGGAAAGTTATGAGAAGGAGTGACAGAATACAGGGGGTGTCAGGAAGCGGGTAAGGGAAGGATGAGAATACTGAAGAAATGAGATAAGAGGACGAGAGAGAGGATGCAAGTTAGTGAGACAAGAGATGACTCTTGACTTTACATTTAAATTCTTGGAGATTGTAGCTGTCGGGGAAGCAAGTAAACGGAAGGGAATTCCACAGGCGAGAAAAGAAGCTATTGGAGTATAGTTAGCGCTGACATCTTATTGGTTTCACAGTAAAAGGGTGGGATTTAGTTGCTAATCTTGTGGCTCAAGTAAATTCGTACCAGGCACCAGTGAGCTATGTTTGTCGGAGCAGAAGCCGTGAAAGTATTTGTAGAAAAGACACAGGGAAACCACACTGCGCCGGTGAGAAAGTGACTGCATCAGAGCTGCCAAGTCGGGATTGGTCCCATTGCAGATTCTCCGTTGATTTTTGTCAAGGATCCCTAGGTGGATAGCAGGAGCATCTAACCAGATATGGCAGCAATATTCAATGCCTGGGCGGATGGTGGATTTGTATATGTGTAGGATTGTTTCAGATGGGAAAAACTTCCTGGCCCTACACAGAGAACCGACTTTCTTAGCAGCAGATTTAGCTACGGATTTTATATAGTCATTCCACTTGAGGTCTGTTGTGAGAGTTTAGAGAAGTAATATATTTTTTATTTATTACTCTTTTTATCATTTTAAAAAGTTATTTTAGTGGTTACCCATATTTAAGTAGTCGTTCCGTTTATATACACATTACCGGCCATAATTATTAGGCCACCCCAGTGTTTTAAAAAAATGATGTATTTCATACTATTTTTTAGTATTTATTGCCAAGTGAACAATTGTAAATGAAAATAGAATGGTTCTTTTGTTAATACGGCACAATAACATGTGCATCAACTGAATTTATAAATATTTAATAATTACCTATATTGCAGTTTCATCAATGAAAGAATGAAGAAAATTTAGGGTGATTCAAGCAAGTTCATCTTTGCTTCATTGCCTAGTAAAATTCTGCAAAGTAATAATAACAAAAAAAAACATTCTATTTTCATTTGGCAATAAATACTAAAAATAGGATGAAATACATCATTTCTTTTAAAAAAGGGGTGGCCTAATAATTATGGCCGTTAGTATATATATATATATATATAGTCATCCGTAGACAGAGATGTTTCACTGTATCACAGCTCGGCAGTACGGTTAGATATCCGATTGCTTCTATCCAGGATTGACACCCGACCGAATTGGCGTCAGTAGGCGATTCTACCTCTGAGCTATGGGCTCAGAGGTATGGGTTGATAGAAGGAAAAAGAATTTTAGCGTGTGATGTATAATACGCCAGTACTTCGAGTGCTCTAATTCATTACTGAATGAGCGATGCGTAGATGTTAGAGTAGCTACTGTTTTTTCAAAGTCCATTCTTCCAGAGTGCCCAATCAGGTTGTGAGAGCGTAATATATAAAGGAATTGAAATGCAACTCCCTATTTTATGTATGAGTGGCTAGCTAGGAGTACTGACTTAAGATTCTGTGACTTTTTGTTTTGGGTTTGTTTAAAGAAGCAAGTCTATTAAACCAACCGAGTCTTTGATGGACGAATAAAAGAAGTTATATCTTATCACCCGGTTCACACTCCACCCTCGTCTATTGAACAGGTGAAGAGGCTCATCCCTTGTTCCCTGTTTAGGATGTGGTTTCCGGCTTTCTCTTTTCTAATCTTTTCACTCTTTTCTTTTTTTTTTCAATTGGAGTAGATAGACTAAACTATCGCCCGGTTCACACTCCACCCACGTCTATTGAACAGGTGTAGAGGCTCATCCCTTGTTCCCTGTTTACGATGTGGTTTTCGGCTTTCTCTTTTCCAATCTTTTCACTCTTACGTAGCCCCCTGCACATCGTTACCGCCTTGCTCAAGGTGATATAATTTAAAAAAATACCCCCAAGAGTTTCTGGGGAAATCAGCTGACCCGATTCTGAGGCAGCTCGAGAAGCTGATAGCAAAATCTTGTCCCCATTTCGAATTTTAAAAAAACCTCATGCTAAACGCTTTCCTCTCATATTCAATTTTTTGTAAAAACTATAGTTAATAAATATATTATAAATATTTCAAAATGGTGAGTTACTTTTCAATCACACTACATATTATTGCCAATATTGGCATCATTTTGTTGGCTTTTAATTTTTTTAAATCTATTAAATATTTATATATTAATACTGAACAGTTATAGGTCAGATCTTTTTTAATGACATCACCCCGAGCCAGGCGGTAACGTCACTGATGTGCAGGGGGCTACATAAGAGTGAAAAGATTAGATAGAAGAGAGTGAAGAGAAAAACGAACCAGTTAGAAAGGAGCAAGTGAAGGAAGGAAATAGAGGTGGGATGACAGTTACAGAGGTGGAGAGAAAAGAAAAGATATACGGGGTGGTGAAGAAAGAACTAGGGTCAAGTGGTTAAGAGATGAGTATTGACCTTGCATTTAAATTCATGGAGATGGAAGCCGTCAGGAAAGCAAGAATAAGGAAGCGAGTTCCACAGGCGGGAAGTGCGAGAAAAGAAGCTGCAGGAGTAGAATTGTCGTCTGCATTTGGTTGATCTAACTGTGAATAGGTGAGACCCAGTTGCCAGTCTGGTTGCACGAGTAAACACCTGTTGGAGAGGCACCAGTGACTTAAGTTCGTTGAAGCAGAAGCCATGGAAGTGTTTATAGAACAGACAAAGGGAATCCACATCCCGTTGGTGGGAAAGTGGCGGTAGTCGAGCGGCCAAGTCGGTACTTATCACATTAAATTAAATTAGACTAGTAAACAATTGTATTAGAATGGACTAAATACATTCTTGAAGGAAGATGAAGACTCAGCATGTAGAACGTTTAGATATTTAGGTAGGGAAGATCAGCTGGTTATGCTAACATGGTTTCGATCTTTTCGCCTTCGTCAGATGGTTTCTTTACCTAACGAAATCGAAAAGGCCAAACCATAGTAGCGAAATCGACAGTTCTTCCATATATATATATACACACACACACATATATATATATATATATAGTGGATATCGAGGCAGCAAATAATTTTCTAAGCATGTACTGTTAAATATAAGAGACAATGAATGTCTTATGTTTAACCATGAGCCGTTCTAAACGTCGTATTATGGCTTTAATTTCAGTTGAAAATAAAGACAAAAATTCTCCAACATTTGGATAACTTTTTATTTAGTTGGTTCTAAGCTTTCGGCTCACATGGGCCATCTTCAGAGAGGTTATAAGGATGGTAGCACAATAACGTCCACCATCAGCGACGATTTTATCTTGTGTTGACATAAAACTCCGCTAAGCAACGTCAATAGTTACCAAAAATAACAAACGTAGTTCTCAAATTTGCAATGCGGTTCTATGACGTCACACCGCATGATAGCGCGAAATGACAACAGAACTATCTATTCAAATGCAATGTAATGTGTTATGAAGATGGCTCATGTAAGCCGAAACTAAGAACCAACTTAATAAAAAATTATCCAAATGTTGGAGAATGTCTTTATTTTCAACTGAAATTAAAGCCAAAATACGACGTTTATAGCGGCTCAAGATTAAACATAATAGACATTCATTGTCTCTTATATTTAACAGTATATTTTTTTTTAATCATATCACCCCAAGCAAGGCAGTCCACTGCCACAAAAGCGCATGGGGCTACATAGAGCGATTGGGTATATGAAATGTCAGAGGGATGGTGATAGACGAGTTAGGGGGTACGTAGGGAGAGCGTTGGAGGGAATGGGTGCGAGTTAGTGTGTTAGGAGGTGTCTATTGACCTTACATTTAAACTCCTGGAGGTTGTAGCCGTTGGGGAAGCAATCATGCGGAAGGGAATTCCACAGGCGGGAAGTGCAAGAAAAGAAGCTGTTGGAGTAGAAATTGCGGTTACATTTCATCGGTTTCACTGAAAAGGGGTGGGACCTAGTTGCCAATCTAGTATCTCGTGCAAATTCACACCTACGAGGCACCAGTGATTTAAGTTCGTCCGAGCAGAAGCCGTGAAAGTACTTATAGAAGAAGGGAAGCCACGTCACGCCGGTGAGAGAGTGACTGCAGGCGGTCAGCTAAGTCGGTATCGATCACATTACAGATTCTCCGCTGTATTTTGTCAAGAAGACCGAGGAGAATAGCAGGGGCACCCGACCAGATGTGGCAGCAGTATTCAATGCACGGGCGGACGGTAGATTTATATATGGGCAGGATAGATTCAGGCGGAAAGAAATTCCGGGCCCTGCACAGGGAGCCGACTGTCATAGTAGTGGATAAATTATATTCAGTATTGTGCAGAAGTATTAGGGCAAGAACTATTTTATCTTTTATGATGCATCTTGACAGAAAATAAACAATTTAGTTAAAGTAATTTTTAAAGTAATAATTTGATTTGATTTATTCAACCAGTGCTTTAACAAGAAAAAAATTCTTCTAACAAAATAAGTTTAATATTTAGTATAATAGCCTTTTGCTTTGATCACAGCCTTCATTCTGTCAAGCATTGACATCACAAGCTTCTTCGATGTATCTAATGTTATCTCCTGCCAAGCAGCTTGTATTTGTTACCAAAGTGTGTCTTGCGAAGTAATATTAGATTTATCAATTTTTTATCCAAAATATCACACAGGTGTTCAATAGGATTGGGATCAGGGCTTTGTAGGGGCCAATTCAAATTCCGAAGCCTTCGTACCTCTTCCTTTTTAGGTAAATAATTCTTACAAAGGCTTGGCTTTTCACCCTGTATTTGAATTTCAGTGAGGTTTTTAGGAAGATCATTCCTGTCCTAATACTTTTGCACAAAGTGTTAGTACAGGGGTGATTTTAAACTTTATTTTGATGCCTCATAAAAGATAAAATAGTTTTTGTCTTAATACTTTTGCACAGTACTGTATATATATATATATATATATATATATATATATATATATATATATATATATATGTATGTATGTATGTATGTATGTATATAGATATTTATATATATATAAACACACAGATTATATATATATATATTCAATCATGTTTCATTAAATAATATAGACATACTATATGTATTTATTTTAGCAATAATCCGTTCTATTTTCTTCAATTATGTTCTTGATGTTAAGTTAAAATTCATCAAGGAAGGTGCCCTAGTTCTTGTTAACCCAAGTACTTTCGATCTTCTCGAAGATCATCCTTTTCAAGGACAAACTTAATGTAACTGTAATGCTTGTGATAGCAATTTTGCAAAAACGGGCTAACGTGCTCTGCTAGAATTGTTTTAAAATTAACCACTGTGGTTACGATGTTTTGTAAACAAGCGTTCCTAATTAAAAGGTACAACCGGAGTTTGTTAAATTGCAACTTAGTATATTTCAAATTCTTAGTTGACTCAAATACATATTAAAAAGTTCATTCTTTGCGTGTAATAAATTTTGTTCAGGGTTGGTTGTTTGTTTTTGATATAGAGGGCCTCAAGAATTTGAATCTTCTTTGACTAAAACTGTTATCCTTTACGCTGAATAACAGGATGTGAGATTATTAAATGATTTTTTGATGGTTAAAAAAATTATTTCTAGCAATTTCTAATTATATGTATATATATATATATATATATATATATATGCTTGACTGGAAGATAAACACCGAGATCAGGCAGCAGATTAGGGATGAAGTTATCACCACCATTCTAAATATCAAGCACAGATGGACAGGTCAAGTTTCAAGGCTAACAGACCACCGTTGGATATCAAAAACAACAGAGTGGACCCCGAGAAAATGGAGAAGAGCAAAAGAAAGGCCAAAAAGCAAGATGACGAGACGACCTTGACAGCAAACTGGGCCTTACATGGTTTCGCCTGGTGAAGGTAAGGAAACAGTGGAAGTCATCCGGGGAGGTGTTCCTCAAACGAGAGTGAAAAATCCTGATCCAGATCCAGATATATAGTAAGATAGAGAACAAATATGAAACATGATTCACTTCTATTGAAGTTTCTTATCGTCAGAGATTGGAAAGAAAGAAATAAAGACAACATATATAAGCATCTCCTGTTTGTATTTAATATTAAAATTGTTGTGGGGTTCTCCCTTTTCATAAAGATGGACTCATCCAGAGTATACTTATACTACTCCTATAGAAGTGAGACTGGAGAATGCCGAGTTTTCTCGCGGTAATTTCATTGACACAGTCAGCTGTCTGCCTTCGGGCGGAGAGCATTAACCCAGTCGTGACTCCGCCGAAGGGTAGAGTTACGACTGGGAAAAGTAGTCAGCTATTTTGGGCTGGGTTATATGGCTCGGAGGTCCCACGTAAAAAAAGCTTTGTGTCACATTTTTCCCAAATGGGAGAGCAGATAAATATAGAATATCGCGTTTTCTCGCGGTAATTCTTTTGACACTGTCAGCTCTCTGCCTTCGGGCGGAGAGTATTAACCCAATCGTGGCTCCGCAGAAGGGGGTAGAGTCACGACTGGGCAAAATTAGACAGATACTTTTGGCTGGGCTTTATGGCCCGGAGGACCCGTGTTAAAAAGGCCTTGTACCACATTTTGCTTGAGTGGGAGAGTAAATAAATACAGAATACCGAGTTTTCACAGAGAGTTAACCGGAGAAAACGAGAGTCCAGAGAGAGATTAGCTGTTAGCTCTGTGCGCCACTCATCGAGAAGATTATTACACAGTACCCGTCAGCTTCCGACGCGGAAATACTCGATATATTACGGCTTCACTTTTAGAGACTTGTACATATACTTTTTACTAACTCGCATTCCTAGACTTCTAATCTTCGTTCAAGTTTGTATCCTTACATTATTACACTTATTTTCTATCTCAATTACTGGTCGTTGTTCATTTATTTGTGCGGATCTCATTCCCGGGATGCACAACAAAAATAAAGAGTCATTTTTATAGTGATGTTCACCATTTAAAATGCCTAGCAGTATCTCGTGGCAGTGGGTTACAGAATAATAAGCACAATTTATGTCGATAGGCGTAGAAAATAACGTAGAAAATAACAAGATTATTACAGGCTAAGATTTTAGATATCGGAGCATCCCCTTTTAGCCATGATCAAGGGCGAATTTTTTTTTACGTGCAACTGATTATGTGTAGAATTTATGTATATAGCGCACATTGTTGACTTGTTGATAATTGATATCATTAAGTGTAGGATTTTTATTTTCTGTTAATAAGTATAGCGAAAAGCACCAAGAAAAAGAGAACCTTTGAACAATTCTTAGTTAATTTGAGTTCTGAAAAGGAAAAAAATAATCATACGAATACGTGAAAAATTATATAATTTTTCATATTTAATATTATATAATTTATGTAAATATAAGTATATAATTATATAATAATTATAATTTTTCATATATAATATTATATAATATTATATAATTCTAAATATATAATTATATAATAAAATTATATAATTATATATTTATAATTAAGTTTTTATATAAAGATTATATAACGTAATGATAATACCTGTATATTCAGTTAAAAGAAAAAGAAAATGAATCCTTGATAATGTCTAAAAGTATAGCCAAAAATGCTTGGAGAAATAAAATATTCGGATAATTTTTATATAATCTATATTCTGTAAAGAAAATAATTATATGTTCACATAAAAAATATATATATATAAAAAACTTAACCATAGCATCTTACCTGCTATTTTAAATAGAACAAGATGCATATATATATATATATATATATATATATATATATATATATATATATATATATATATGCGAGTTCTATTTAAAATGGCAGGTAAAAGTCTGCCTTCTTCTACCGAGCGCCCATAGCCCAGAGGTAGAATCGCCGACTGACGCCAATTCGGTCGGGTTTCAAGCCTGGGTTAAAAGCAATCGGAGTCTAACCGTACTGATGAGCTGTGATACAGCAAAACAGATCTGTCTGCGGATAACTATTATACATATATAATTGTTTATAATTGTGGTCGAGCGGTCTAAGACGTTGCCAGAACAAATGGTAGCTTCCTCTATGTAGAAAGGGGTCACACAATCGAATCGAATCCTGCCGAATGACACACATTTTCGTAATAAGAATTTATCGTAAATAATCAGGCCAGTAGAGATAAATATATAATAGTGTTTAATTAAAAAAAAAAGCAGAATATATACTTAAATACAACTATCGATAAAAAAATAATGTTCAAACAATTCATTATATATATATATATATATATATATATATATATATATATATATATCCTGTTAAATATAAGAGACAATGAATGTCTATTATGTTTAATCATGAGCCGTTCTAAACGTCGTATTTTGGCTTTAATTTCAGTTGAAAATAAAGACAAAAATTCTCCAACATTTGGATAATTTCTTATTAATTTGCTTCTAAGCTTTCGGCTCACATGAGACATCTTCAGAGAGGTTATTTAGACTGTAATACAATAACATCCACTATCACCGACGATTTTATTTTGTGTTGACATAAAACTCCGCTAGACAACGTCAACATTTACCAAAAATAACAAACGCAGTTTGTAAATTTGCAATGCGGTTCTATGACATCACACCGCGCGATACGAATTCACGTATCCTTTGAAGAACAGCGTCCTATGTTCGAATTTCGTAAATATTTATATCGGCTATATTACTATGAAACTAAATCGAAGACTGACGCTACATCTCTCTCAACGGAATTCAGTTCGATCTAATTTAAATACACACGGAGACCTACCAAACCCTATCCGAAACATATTTGTTGACAACAAAACTATCATAGCATCACTCACAGGCAGAAAAAAGATAAAAGTAGTGGAAGCCTTATTAATAAAAGCGAAAAACCCAACACTCAGTAACATCAATTACGAACACGCTAACATTGGTACCTCCACTTTTTACGGGGAAATCAGCATAGCGTAATGCAAAACGCCACAAACTTAACGAAAATAAATTTTTATCGTCAAAATGTTTATCTTATTATTAAGATGAAAGACCAAATTATTTTTTAATTATTTTTCGAAATTTTTTTAATCCTTCTAACACGTTCGAAATTTTGGTTAAAATCTTGTTTTGTTTTACGTCATCAACTACTCCGAAAAATAACATTGTTTTTTTTCGCGCGTTTTTTCCGTAGAAAACACATTAATTTGGAAATTCTTGTAAAAATCAAATAATTGTCCGATTTTAATGAAATTTTCAGGACTTATTCAGAAATGAATGAAATTATTTTTAATTTTCTGTTTTGTTTTAAATATTGGTAGGAACATTTTTTTTTTCAAATGTATTACCCCCCCCACTTACTTAATTTCATGAAATTTCGCACAAAACTTTTTTGTTCCAGTGATTTTTTTTTTGGTTAAAAGTAGGAGTCATTGGAGATAGAAAAAACAAAGTCGCTGATTTCCAAATTGACGCGCAAAGAACTTCAAATCTGCTCTGAATTGAAAAATAATAAATCCAATAAATTTATGACATTATTACTTAATTAAAAAAGCTCCTAATTGCTTTTGTAAATAAATAATATTAAGGACAATATTGTCTGAAAAAATTTTTTAAAATTTGATAAATAATTAATTTTTACAAGAATTTTTTTTCAATTTTTTTTCAATTTTAATTTTAATAATTTAAAAAAAATTTAATAGTTTAAAATCGTGTAAATTTCTGTATTTGTTTGTTCCGATGAGATTATATAATAATTAAGTGAAAAAAAAATTACGAATCCAAAATTGCAAAGATTATTATTTGTTAGGGGGGCTCAATGATTTTTTAAATAATTTTATTTGTATTTTTTGGGTTCCTTATTTTCATGTACGGTACACTATAAGTGCCATTATTTTGTAACAGGTCACGTGATCTAAGAGCTTTGTCCCTTTATTCTACTTATGTCAAATTTTCATTTTAAAATGATTTTAGTTTCTTATCTCGTCTTGTTACAATAAATCCCAAATGAGCTGCGGTTCTCCAAAAAAGATATAAAACGCAGATACATGGACAGGAGAAGAAAGTAATTAGTAGCTCCCTTGACCCCAAGTCAAGCAGCTTACTATGTTCGCCTACCTTACCTCTCTCCTCTTATCTTTTATTGTCTGAAAAACTACTTACTGACCTAAGGAGGGAATATCATATATCAAAGACATTCCTTAATTCCTAAGCATTAGCGAGGGTCGAGGGTCGTATACTGACTGAACTTGAATTCTTTTTGTCGTTCGCACTTTTTTTTTTAATGACATTTATTTTGTTAAAGAAAGACGTTTAAAAATGTATTTTTTTATTTTAATGACAGTTATAATTTTAATAAAGAAAGACATTTAAATTTATTTTGAAAATAATGTTTAATTATTTTCAGTTATTATTAAACTTTATTTCCTGCATATTTGAAATTAGGTTTTTCATTTTCTAATTGTTTGTTGAGTAGTTTGACTTTTCAACTGTGTTCACAATTTTTCTAGAAATAGAAAAACGTATTTTCTTAGTTTCGCTTTCAGTTTCATGACACTGACAGTTATTTTAATTGTGATAAAAAAGAAACATTTAAATTAATTTTGAAAATTATGTTTAATTAATTTGAATTATTTTTAAAATTTATTTCCTGCTTATTTGAAATTAGCCTAGGTTTTTCATTTTCTATTAATTTTTTTTGTTGAATAGTTATTCAACAAAAAAATTAATACTTTTCTTTTCTACTGTGTTCATTTTTTTTTTTTTTCGAAATAGAAAACTAGTTTTTTTATTTTACTTAATATTAATTAAAGTTTATTAATGATTACTGATTAAATAATAATTTATTTATTAAAAAATTCCAAATCAAGATGTTAATTTTTTGGCTTATTTATGTTATTTTTAATTTTTGTTAATTATAGATGTCTATGAAAATTTGTCATTTCTGGCCATCCGTAGCAGCTGTCAACACCTCGTCACTTAACACTTCGTCAAACATTCGATCTGATAAACACGATCAATCGTTAATAATTCGTTGCATATTACTTTTTTATGCAATAAATAAGTAATATTTGCTTCAATTCAGATAAATTAAACTTTCAATTTTCAAATTTGACTAAAATAAAGTGTCAGAAATCTTTTGAAATATTTTAAAAAATTTATGATTTGTGTTTGTTTACAAATTCTTTAATTTTAAGAAAATGGCCGCTTTTAAGAAAATTTTAAGAAATTGAAATTAAATGTGACATTCAAATTTAATAGTTTCTATATGAAATACACCAGAATTTTCTAATTAATGGAAATAATAAATTTAATCATTAAGCTTTCATTTAAATTTAAAATGAAATCTTGAAGAATGTTTTTTTATTTTAAAATTTTAATTTTAAAATTAGGTATCGTAAATTTTTGCCGAAAAAGTGGAGGTACCTCGGGTGTTCGGTACATAACACATTTCACTACTCTACATCATACATAACACCACATACATTCTGTTACATGTAAAATAACATTAATCTTCAAAAATGGCTAAAAGCATAAGCGAAAGCGCTCGGATAAACAAAACATTTGGAGAATTTTTCTATAATTTATGTTCTCAAATGGAAGAAATAATAAGATCACATGAAATATTTTAAAAAATCTTAACCATCATACCTTGTTTGTCATTTTTAATGAAACCTGCATAAAAGAAAGATTGCTGCCAATATATATATATATATATATATATAGCATAATGATGATCCACGTATACTGTCTTAATATTGTATAGGAAAAACTACTAAAAAGTTATAAGTTTAAAAATGTATTTTTTGACAGTATTTATTTATTTCTATTATATATATATATATATATATATATATATATATATATATATATATATATATATATATTTGATATTTCAGACCGGCCTCAGCCTTTCATTAGAAACAAATGATTTTAAAATTTAAACTAGAAGCATTCGTCGTGATGTTTACATCACGTGACGTAGAAAGCAGCAATAGAGTTTTTGGATATTTTAAAACCTAAACTTAGCTGTAATAATACTTTTAAATGTTGTCTTAAAGAAAAAATTTTTAAGTGTATGTAAAAAATGTTTAACTATTGAAATATTTATAAAGATTCAAAATACCTAAGTCCCTATTTAACCGTAGCCTATATGTATTTAATTTTAAAATCAAGTATTTTTCTTTCTTTTTGCGTGAGTATGTGGCCGAGGCCGGTCTGAAATATCAAATATATATATATATATAATAATAGAAATAAATAAATACTGTCAAAAAAATACATTTTGAAACTTACAATTTATATATATATATAATGAATTATTTTGAACATTGTTTTTACCGATAATTCATTACAAATTGTCGGTTGCTTATAACCAAGTTTCGTTATATATATATATATATATATATATATACTGGGTTTATTTAGAATGTTATATGATATTTATTGTTACTGTACACATCTTGATTTTTTAGGGCATTCTATTGTTAGCTATGTTAATATTCATAGCTTTTGCAAACAATCACTGTGTACATTTGTCCCATAAACACACTAACAAAAATAGATACGGGTTTTTGTCCTTGTGTAATGAATCTAATCATGTCATGCCAGAGTCAGACCTATTTAAAAATTAGTTTTCTACAGTTTTCTTCTATTTAACCAGCTTGGTGGGGGGTCACTCTGATGGGGATATCCGGTGTATAAAATTCTCCTTGGCACTAGGTAGTCTTACTCTGCTTGTTAATCAAAACAGTCTATAAGATAAATATGAATCACGGTTAAAAGAAAACTTAGGGAAAATTACTGCAGTAAGATTGAGGTGCGTCAAATCTACCTTACTTCTTGTAAAATTCTACATTCGAATTCCTGGCTTTTACCTAGTTAGGATACCTAACCACTGACACCGTTGGAAATAACACATCTATCTCAGCTTACCTTTGTATGGAACAAGGCCATAAGTATAGAGCACTTGGTTCGGATCGAAAGCACTATAGCAGTAATAATTCCTTCATGACTTTTTACATGAGTATCCGGGGAACCGACTTCGAATTTCAGTTGAATTCCTTGCATTCATTTACGCGCAAATACTCTTGGGAAAGGTATTAATCCGTCTCTTCTCTCCAGTTAAATAAAAGGACAGATTGGGTTCTATAGCCTTGGCTGGCAACCAGTCTACCGTAGTCTAATGGCGACCTACCTTATATAGCCTTGGCTGGCAGCCAGTCTACCGCAGAAAACAATGGCAACCTCTTGCGGGATAATCTTCTGCCCAGTCAGTCTGTCTCTTTCGAGACATGATCGCCCAAGCGGGTATCACGTATGGCAATAACTGACTGATATAAACAAGTTTTAAACGAACAAATATGATTTTAAAAATTACTATCTACCTGTTCATGCACCATATTCCTTTAGGATATGGACGTTTCTCACTCTCCACAACTTTATATATTGTTATATTTTAAGTAACCTTTGACGTTTACTATCTAATTTGTCCTTATTCTCTTATCTATTTTTTTTAATCGTTTCACCCCGAGCAAGGCGGAAATACCACTGATGTGCGGGGGGCTACATAAGTGTAAAAATATCAATAAGAAGAGAGTGAAGAGGAATACGAACCAGTTAGAAAGGAGCAATAGAAAGCTGAGAATGCAGGTGTGATGACAGTTTCAAAGGTGGAGAGAAAGGGAAGGATATATGGGGTGGGGAAAGAGCTAGAGTCCAGTGGTTAATAGATGAGTATTGACATTGCATTTAAATTCCTGGAGGTTGTAGCCGTCAGGAAAGCAAAAATATGGGAGCGAGTTCCACAGGCGGGAAGTGCGAGAGAAGAAACTGCAGGAGTAGAATTATCGTCTGCATTTGGCTAACCTAACTGTGAATGGGTGGGACCTAGTTGCCAACCTGGTTGTACGAGTAAACACCTGTTGAGGAGGCACTAGTGACTTAAGTTCGTCAGAGCAGAAGCCATGAAAGTATTTATAGAACAGACAAAGGGAGGCCACATTTCGTCGGTGGGGAAGTGGCTGTAGTCGAGCTGCCAACACACATTCGTTAAGTAGGTTAGTCACTTTTTCCCTTACTTTTCTTGTCTTTTTTCTTTTTTTTTTTAATCATCTCACCCCAAGCAAGGCATTCCACTGCCACTATTGCGCATGGGGCTACATAGGGGAAGGTAAAGAGAAGGAGTGGTTAGACATAGGGAATGTCAGGAGGAATGAATGTTAGACATAGGGAATGTCAGGAGGAATGGGAGCAGGTTAGTGTGTTAGGAGGTGTCTATTGACCTTACATTTAAACTCCTGGAGATTGTATCCGTCGGGGAAGCAATCGTGTGGAAGGGAATTCCACAGTCGGGAAGTGCGAGGAAAGAAACTATTGGAGTAGAAGTTGCTGTTGCATTTTATCGGTTTCACTGTAAAAGGGTGGGATCTAGTTGCTAATCTAGTATCTCGTGCAAATTCGTATTTAGTGGGCACCAGTGATCTAAGTTCATCGGAGCAGAAGCCGTGAAAGTCTTCAGTAAATATGTAAGTGTTAGATTTTCTAAGCCTTTTTTTTTTTTCGATTAGGTGTTCCAGAAAACTTCCTGGTTATTCAAATGTTCTGTCTATGTTATTCCTAGCAGTTTTCCGTAGAATCAAATTTCTGTCTTTTGAAGTCTCTTTTTCGCCAATGAGAAGATTTCCCAGCTATCATTACCATCTGTCAGTTCCGCACTTTTTTCATTGCTTCCATGTTTTTTCTATTCCAATACTTTATTCCTCAAAGCACCTTTTGTTGCTCCTCTGTGCCTGTGGAAATTCTGCATCAAATGTTCTGTCTGTATTTCTTCTTATTACTCCCAAACCCTACTCTGCTATCTATTTGCTCAAGCCCATCAAGTAAGTCACGGGTTGTTTTCCCCATGTCTCTCTTTCCCTCAGTACGACCTGTGAGTATCAAAGTCTCCCAGCACTTCCTCCTCATTACATATCCTAAAAACTTCAGCTGTACTTTTCCTGGTGTTAATTATAAGTTTTCTTTTCATTTTCAGCCTCTCCAAAATATCGTCATTGCTCACATGTCCAGTACATGGTATCCTCAGCATCCTTCTGTAAAACCACATTTCAGCTGTTTCAAGTTTTTTCCTTAATCTTTGATGATATTGTCCAGCATTCATTGCCATATTGAAGAACCGACATCAAATAGCAATCTAATAATCTCCTCTGTGTTTCTATCGAAATTATCCTGTTTCTTAATACTTTACTCAACTTCTGGAATGCTTCCTTCGCTATGCCAATTCACCGTGTCGCACTTTCCGTTTTCTGTTAACACACTCCCCAGGTATTTAAATTTTTATACCTGCTTGATTTTAGTGTCCCTCACCTAAGTATCAATGTACTTCTTGTGTCCATCCTCTCCAAAACCTCGTCGTTGCTCGTGTGTTCCGTCCATGGCATCCTCAGCATCATTCTGTAGAGCCACGTTTCGTTTGCTTCAAGTCCTTGCTTCATCTTTGAGTTTTGTTTAACGGCATATCAACACCTCTGTGGGTTATTTAATACCAAAAAGGTGGGGTTTTAAGGTTGTTTCATTTAATGTTCGGTTATAGTGACAAGGTAGATTTTATCAGATTTTGATGGAAAGTTTTAAAAATTTTAATCTTGTTTTAGAAAACCGAATATGTCTTTTTGTTGTGTATTCAAAAATGTATTGCTGGTAATAATTTTTCCTTCAAAAATATATTATGGCAATATTTTTTTCCTTAAAAAACGTGTTATGGTAATTTTTTTTTCAAAAATGTTCATTTTTCTACAAAAGTTTATTTTTATGCATATATTTCTATAACAGTTTATTTTTATACTTTCATAGTGTTTTAACCCCAGTTTAGGGGTTGACTATTTGCCCTTGGCTGCGACCCTAACAGGTGCTACCACACTGTTCCTAACAGCAATTAAGAGGTAGTTTCATGATACTCACAACCTCCCAATCAGAGGCCTTGTTTGCCGGGTGTTGTTTACCGTCATGCTCAGCATCTGACTTCATCTTTTTTTAAGATCCTCTAGCATTCGCTGGCATATGGGAGGACAGATATGACATAATAGTCCTTTGTTTTTTTATCTTTGTTTCCAACGAAATTTTCCTGTCCTCCCAATACTTTACTAAGCTTTTGGAATGCGTCCGTGGCCATGCCAATACCCTTCGGATCTCAGTGTCTTACAACCCGTCCTCTTTTAAAACGCTTCTCAGGTATTTAAATTTCTGCGCCTGCTTGATTTTACTAACCCTGGCCTGTAATTGGCATTTTGACCTTCTCTTTTTGTTGATGATCATGAATTTTTACTTTCATACCGATCAGATAGTGGCGACTAGAAGTATCAAAAAAAGTAAATATTTTTCGAACCTTCAAATTCATTTAACTTACTTGATAGTGTTACAATAATTTATTTTACGTGGTAGTGTTAAAATAGTCCGAATAAGGTAAATATTGTAAATATTATCTCATTCCAGAAATATAGACAAATAAAATGATCTATTATTAAACGTACAAATGGCAACAAAGATGAGGACAATAGTCTAGATAATGTAAATACTGTAAATACTACTTCATCTCAGAAATATAGGCAAATATAATGATCTATTATTAAACGTCGTACAAATGGCAAGAAAGATAAGGACAACAGTCCGAATAATGTCAATACTGTAAATACTACGTCATTTCAGAAGTATAAACAAAGACTAATTAAGTGATTGAAGAGAGAAATGAGAAAAATGCAGGAAAATGAGTTGGTGATTGAAGAGGAAAAGAGAGACAGAGAGAAGTACAGGGAACAGAGTGAATGATTGAAATGAGAGAGAGAGAGAACGAGAGAGAGAGTGTGAGAGAAAGAGAGTGAGAGAGAAAAAAGAAAGAGAAAAAGAGAGAAAAAAAAGTATACGAAAAGCAAGCAATGGTTGAAAAGGCAAACACCGGTCAAGAAGATGAAAATTAACACCATGGAAATTTTAGATTTCATTACCGCATTTTAAAAGGTTATTTTAGGACGTCCTTTGATATATATTATTTATTCGTTGGTTGCTGATGTGGATGTGCGTTGTGGTACAGCGGATATAGGCTCGGAACGAGAAACCGGGGAGCCGAGTTCGAATTCCAGTTAAATCCATTGTATTCACTTACGCGCAAATACCCTTGGGAAAGGTATTAATCCGTCTCTTCCTTCCAGTTATGGGTTAAATAATAGGACAGATTGGGTTCTATAGCCTTGGTCGGCAACCAGTCTACCGCAGAAAGTAATAGCAACCTACTGCGGGATAATCTTCTACCCAGTCAGCATATCTTTCGAGACATGATCGCCCAAGTGTGTATCACGTCTAACACTTAACTGACTGATTGATGGGTATTTATTTTTATTGTAATCATGTCACGACTTTATTTTCAATTATTTTAAACCATTTTACTGAGAGACATTTACGGACATGCATTTTTAGTTTTATTTCTTCCAGGAATAAATAGTTGTAATAGTTAGGTTTTAATCATTTCCCAAACACCTCATTTATTGACCCCACATGTTTTTTTTTTTACTTTTATAATCATTTCACCCCAAGCAAGGAGTACTGCCACTGGTGTGCAGGGGTTACATATGATGAGAGTGATAAGAAAGAGGAACAAGTTACAGTAGGTGTCAGAGAATGGGTAAGAGAAGGATGAGGACCTTGGTGTGAAGAAAGCTGCATGAGAGTGGAGTGGAAAAGGAGAAGAACATGAGACAAGGGTTGTCAGGGAAAGGATGCGAGTCAAAGAGATAAGAGATTGCAATTGACTTTGCTTTTACATTCTTGGAGATTGTAGCTGTCAGGGAAACATGTATACAAAAGGGAATTCCACAGGCGGGAAGCGAGACAAAAGAAGCTGTTGAGTAGAAGTTGTGGTTACATTTGATTGGCTTCACTGTCAGGTGGTGGGACCTAGTCGCTAGTCTAGTAGCTCGAGTAAGTTCATGCAGAGGGGCCACCAGGGAGCTAAGCTCATCGGAGCAGAAGCCGTGAAAGTGTTTGTAGAAGAGGCAGAGGGAAGCCATAAGAAAGTGACTGGAGTTGAGCTACCAGGTCGGGATTTATTTTATTTTTTGATTTTTCTAGTCCCACATTTATTATAACACCCCCTTTTATTTAGCACCCAAGAATATTTACTGTAGCTTTTTGTCACAGTTATTCGTCTGTTTCGAGTACAGAGGCGTTATTGACAGTATAAAATAAATTAGCAGTTGGTTGCCTGTCATTGAGAAAAATTTAGAAAGCTTTTCTTGCCAACTAATAAAATAATTTAGTGCGAGCACTGAGTGCTTCATTACAGTGGCCTTGTGCCAGACTAAGCTAAGTTTAATAAATATTAATGATATTAAGGATTTTAATCAAGGAATGATGATCGTAAATAAATATCTAGCTTTTGCCTTTCTTATGCAGATTATTGGTTTGATGGGTTAACGCACATCATGTCAAGTTGGATGTAGAACAGTAGTAGGAAAAAAGGGGAGATAAAGTGACAACGCGGCAAAAGCTTGTTCAGGCAACGTGTTTTGCTTCTCTAGGGCTTCAGAGCGGCTCTCACAATTCTATATGGTCAATATTAAACTGAGTTCATGTACAATTTCACTGATCATTCAAAAGCAATAGTAACACAATGCGGTATACGAACTAATAGATATAAACGGTAGAGATCTTCTCAGAGTGGTTTAATTTCAAATCCAGTAGACGTTAACGGTTTTAATAGGAAAGAAATAAAAACATTAGCATGCGTAAAAGATAATATTCTTTAACTAATATTATTAACTAAAAGTTTCATGCGAATTAATATCTATCTATCTAAACTTATTTATAAATGGAACTTTGTGTGTATGTGTCCGTTACCTATAGACTCTGAAACGGCTGAACCGATATTCTTGAAAATTTACACAGTTGTACTATAAGCGTCTGCGAGTGTTCTTAGCTAGGTTTTGTGTCGAGGCACCCCGATGAATATCGAAAATCGATAATCGAAAAAATCGGGTTATAGAAGGAGTGGTCCGATTTTAATAAAATTTGTTACACTCATAGACAAAGACATAAGAAACGATATTCAGAAGTTTCAAGGTTGCAGTTCATACAATAGCGCAGAAAATCGATAATATATATAAAAGGTCAGATGTTTGTGTGTGTGTCTGTTTATCTGCCTGTATGTCTGTATTTTTTCAGCCCTTTTATTTTAGCTTTTGCTTCAGATTTGTCTCTAAGTAGGTATAATTGTAGTTCTTAGTCTCAGCCATGATACCATTTACTCAGAGGACTTATTTAGCCTTCAAAATTCAGTTTACGACAATAAAAACTTATTTGATATCGATACCAGGAAATCAAAATTTGACTTACATCCATTCATTTTTCTTTCAGTCTACGGTTTCGCTTTAACTGGAAGCAGCTATTGCTTTTTAGTCTTTCGTGCCAACGTCTAAAGAGTCTGAGCTCTAGGACCATGGATTAGTTTTAAAGATTTCATTACACCCGAGCAACGCCGGGCTATACTGCTAGTTGTTAGCTAAAAGCTTCCTACGAATGAATCCTAACTAAAAGATTTCTACGAATAAATATTATTAACTAAAAGTTTTCTACGAATGAATATTTTTAAGCAAAATATTCCTACGAATGAATATTATTATCGAAAAGATTCCTATAAATAAAGAACATTATTAACTGGAAGTTTCCTATGAATTAACGTTATAAACTAAAAGATTCCTGCGAATGAACATTATTAACTAAAAATTTCCTACGAATTAATATCATTAACTAAAAGTTTCCAACGTATTTTCTTACGAATGAATATTTCTACCAATGAATATTATTAACTGCGTATGAAGATTCCTATGAATTAATATTATTAAGGAAAAGATTCCTGCGAATTAATGTCATTAACTAAAAGTTTCCTACGAATTCTCCTAAAAATACGGGTTTGTCTCTCATTCTAAACTGAGGAAGCCTGTTACAAAGAGGTGAAACGAGTTGTCTGAACAGCTTTTCCACTTTGTAGTATTATTTCAATATTCCTGGCATCACTTAATTTTTGCACGAAGAAGTAAAGGCAGATATTATTGGTTACATTCCTTTCCAAATAACTCCTTCAAAATCGTTGCCAAATCGACATTCACCTTGAAAATATTGATTACAGACGCAGCGAAATACATTTTTTTCTTTGTCCAGTAAGGTTCCAAACTTGTCTCAGCCTTCGAGGCGAGACAGATTAAAAAAACATACTCTTAGGCAAGATACTTAAAAATCCGTCTCCCAATCAGTACTCCCATATTGCTTTAAAGGGGTTAGGGTTACGAGCATGCGCTAAGCCTTGCTGGTGGAAGTGGGAAACATTGTAATCTACGTAAAGGTGAGTGGGTTTCCACTTTGTATACGATAACCTTGTGCCATATTGCATGGGAGGGCGGTTATGTTCTCCCATGTACAAATAAATTTACGTTTTTACTTTGAAAAATTGTTCTTGCGACAAATTTTACACAGAATGGGAGAAGCAACACAGTAGCCTCACCCACAAAAACAGCCCATAAAAGCGCAATTTTGTTCTGCTCAAAATCAAAATTTCAATAAAGATAAGACTTTTTGTTTGTTTGCAAGCGATATTGTCATTAACTAATAAAGCGAGTTTTTTCTTACATTTTCATGGCCGTGGAATAAGATCTGTGGCTCCACAGGCAATGATTTTAGTTTTTGTATTTTTTCTTTACTAAGTCTCAAATGGTTACGGGTTGTCATCGAATGAATGCTTAGAAATAGTGGATGTCTTTTATATTCCGCATAAAGAAATAACTATTTGCCAGTGACGGTAATAAAATCTGTGCGGGGTTTGATAGAAACAAAGCAAGATAAACTTGCAGAGAGATGACCTACGCTTTAAAGCTAAACAAATTTATCATTACATGTAAAATAGAAGATAATCAAGAAGAAAAACTAAAACAGGAGGAAGTAACGTTTAAATAATAAGAAAAAAGACCAAGAAAGTCAGAGATACAGAGAAAGAAAAGAAGAAGAAGAAGAATGAGAAAATGAAGGGAAAGAAAAGGAAAACAAATCAGGCAGAAGTTGAAAGAGAGTAAAAAGAAATCTATTAAAAGAAAAGAGAGACAAGCTAAAAGGTATAAATAATAAGTGACAGCACAAGTGGAAAGAATATGGAGATTTATAGAGAGGAAGTAAAAAAATGAAAGGAAGGAAAGAAATAGATAGATAGATAGATAGATAGATAGATAGATAGATAGATAGATAGATATAAAGAAATAGTAGAGTGTGTAAGAGAGAGAGAGAGAAAGAGAGAGAGAGAGAGAGTTTGAAATGCATTTCGGTAGGCGGGGAGATCTTTATCAGGAACCGTTCAACCCATCAAGCCTATGTGCATATTTGAAGATAAAAAAATTCTTTCTTTTGAAAACTTTATTTCAAGTGTAAACAAATGGACAATATTCCATTGTGCACAGATATTTCCTACTCCAGATTCCAGGCTTTAAAAAGAGAATATATATATATATATATATATATATATATATATATATATGTGTGTGTGTGTGTGTGTGTGTGTGTGTGTGTGTGTTTGCGTCCAAAGATCCGCGAAAAAAGAGCATACTTTATGAAAGAATGCCCAGATCTTAATAAAAAAAAAAAAGTTTTATCGTTAAAATATTTGTGTTATTATTAGAAGAAAGATCAAAGGATTTTTTATTTTATATCAAAATTATTTTTTGAATCCTTTTTAGAATGCTTGAAATTTTATCTTGTGTTTATGTTGTCAACGTCCGACCATAAAATTGAACGGGAATTTTGAGCGTCCTTTTGTGATGAAAACACGTTAATTTAAAAATTCTTGCAAAAATCAGATAATTGTCGGATTTTAATGCAACTCTTAGGGCTGACTCAAAAATGAATTTATTTATTTTGAATTTTTTTTTTTTTTTTTAGAAAATCTTGATATTTATATTTTATCTGTTACTCCCAAGTTAATTTTAGGAACCAGTTGTTGTAGACCACCATCAAAATCGGTGCAAAGATATGCGACAGCCTCAAGTACAATTCATAGGGTAGACCATCGTGTCCCAGAGACTTGCCACTGCCGACCCTCTTCAAGCGAAGTGAACTGTGCCCTCCGCAATCTCACCCTCCCAGCTAGCTACTTCAGTCGGCGCAAGTCGAGGAAAGTCAGTCAAATAGCTGCGAAACTCGTTTTCAGAGACCAGGCCTCTTGTTAAAGTGGCTCTCGAAATATTGACCTCACGAATGTATCGATCACCACCTCGACGGACTTTTTCCTTACGCAATTCTGCGCCCATGCTCACAGCTTCGTTAGACATATTGTTTAACTTATGCCTAATTACCTGACTCCGGTAACGCTTGATAGCCAAATTGTCTAGGTCCTGCCCAGCTAATCCTATCTCTACGGGATGCTCCACTCAAGCCACCGCTCGGATAGACTATCTTTAATAAGTGTTTTCACCTTGTTAGCTTTAGCTAGGGCGAGTCGACGGCTATAGTCAGCCGTAAAAGACCTAATGCTATCCTTAAGCTTCTCCTACTTTAGTTAGCTGTTGCCGGTAATCCCGCTTGTTCAGTGAAGACACGTTGAACTTCCAGTGTCCAGTCAATGTACGCTTACCATCTAACGCCATCTGCGCACAAACGAGTTTGTGGTCGAAATAGACTAACCAGTGGAACAATCTAGCAAATCTAGATCGGCCCTTCTCACTAACATCTTTTTTTTTTGTAGTGCTAAATGATTATATTAGTTATAAGAACAATTATTCAGAGAATTTAAGTCATCAAATACTTTTTTTGGTTAAAAAAAAACACGCTCTAGTTACATAAAAGCTGCTTTGAATCGGAAAATAATAAAAAAACAATATAACTATTAGGACTTTGAATAAGTTCTCCTTGGTCTTTTATGAAAAGTAATGTTTTATTTATAAAAATTAGTAAGAAACATGTCACTGAACGTATTAATCATCGCTAGCCACTATCTTTTTTCATATTTCTAGCAGCATTTGAATTCCACATCGAAAAAGCGACGTCTTCTGAGGCTAACCACGAGTCGACCCATTTTTGGCATATTTATAAGAAGTCCAGTTGAATCCATTGCATTCACTTACGCGCAAATACCCTTGGGAAAGGTATTAATCCGTCTCTTCCTTCCAGTTATGGGTTAAATAACAGGACAGACTGGGTTCTATAGCCCTGGTCGGCAACCAGTCTACCGCAGAAAACAATGGCAACCTACTGTGGGATAATCTTCTGCCCAGTCAGTCATGTCTCTTTCGAGACATGATCGCCCAAGCGTGTATCACGTATGGCACTTAACTGACTGACTGAATATAATAATTGAACATATGATTAAGGCCTCTACTGGGCATAAAGTGGAGGATCAGTTTTATATTGTTATGAAGTAATAAACTGATCCCCCACTTATTACTATATAATAATATAATACATATCTTCCCTTTCTAGCTATGAGTCAAATAACAGGACAGATTGGGTTCTATAGCCTTAGTCGGCAACCAGTCTACCACAGAAAGCAATGGCAACTTACTGCGGAATAATCTTCTGCCCAGTCAGTCATGTCTCTTTCGAGACATGATCGCCCAAGCGTGTATCACGTATGGCACTTGACTGACTGATAAGATATCCTTGTTCCAGCGAACGGGGCAAAGTCTGGTAAATACAGCGGGTGAGCTAGAACTACCCATTTAGCATTTCCAAGTAAGTTGTCATCTATTTTGCAACACGTTGCCTCGCGTTGTCATGTTGCAAAATCACTTTATAGTGTTTCTGTTCGTAAAGCGGCCGTTGTTTTTTCAATGCTAGACTGAAACACATTAACTGCAGTCGACAGTGATCTCCTGCGATGGTTTTGGTCGGTTTGCCTTCAATTATTCGTCTTCAAACTTTTTCGGCACACCAAAGCGTTCTTTATCTTCAGTATCAAAATCTTTATTTTTGAAGTATCTAAACCAATCTCCGCATGTTGTTTCTGACAGAGCCTTATCGCCATTAGTCTCAACTAGAATTCTATGTGCTTCAACTGCAGATTTCTTTTGAATATAATAGTGCAGTAAAATTCCCGCAAATACACTTTCTTTGGTACGAAGTCGGACATGTTTAACGCTATGAAAAACAAAGTTGTTTACACTTCGGTAAAATGATTCACTGAATTTCAAGCTTGCTGATAATACTTCCTTAAAAATGCGTTACCATCTGAAATTACACGCACAAAGTTCTGGAAACGTTGTCTGTTAGAAAACAGCCAGAACTCACTCATGGTCCTAACATCTTTTAAGGATTTTGACATTTAATTAGAACAATTCAGTTTTTATTTCTCTGATTTCTCATTATTAATTTTTGATTAAATTCGTTTTTAATTTTATTTTATTTTATTGATTTATTTATTTATTTATTTTTTTTTGCAAGGTTGCAAGGACTTGTGTCATTTTTTTAAAAATTGATCAACAGGAACAGCAAATAAAGATTGGACCCTAGACAAGATTTGAACTCAGATATCGTATCACTGGGTCTCGCCTGACACAGACGACTTCTCAGTGATTTGGCCTCTGTAATCAGCTGGAGCTGTATTTCATTAGTAGTGACTTCGATCCTCACTGGGGACCCATACGTTTGGCATTGTAACATAAAATTCAGACACCAGCATGTAATGATTACCTGACGTGTTTCGCAAAGTGACGTCGATTCTCACTGGGTGCCCGATACTTGTGATGAACTCCATTTAATAAATAGCCACGTGACAATATTTGTCTATATTTTTAAGATGAGGTAGAGTAATTGTTTACATTGTTCAGACAGTTTTCCTTATCTTTATTGTGACGTATTCAGGTGATTAGAATTTCGAACTCAATACCTTTATTTCTCTCACCGGGGTGAAGAAGGGCTGAACGTACATCGGCCGAAATGTCATGAATATGACAACAAAGATGAGGAAAACAGTTCGAACAATGTACATAATGTAAATAGTGACACACCTACTTACCAAAAATCTATCCATAAATACGTACACGCTTAAATTGTATACGTCAGCTATATTATTTAAAGAAACAAAAATTACGCCATTTGCCTGAGAAATGATTTGTTTTCTAAAAGTTTCAAATTTCCAAAGTCTTTGTAACCGAGACCCTCAAAACAGGATAAAACTGTTTATTCTAATGATTTTATCTTCAACTTTATCATTTTTTTTCGTGTGGTACGGCCCACGGGGTAGCCATAATTGTTACAAGCAGGAAACAAAGAAAAAATCAGTGTGGGAGGATTTTAATCTTTGGTAATCTTGTAAAACATTACACAGAGGAAATGAAATGCTTATTGCATTATATTTATAAGCTTTTTAAACCCTGCAAGAACTTTTTCTCTTCGACAATGTTTGTTAGTAATTGAATTTAGAGAATTTAGAAAACTCAGAATTGGACAATAAAATTGTCTTCAAATCTTTCATAATATATTTTTTCAGTAATGCTTTCCATACTTCCAGACCACTGAAAATCGCTCCTTTTTACTTCATATGCGATTAGTTTCTATAGAAAATTCATTAGCATTGCATACAAACGCTTTAATTTCTAGCCACCACCAATACCTTTTTCCTGTTAAGAAAGTGCTATTTGCAATGAATTTTTAGAATGAAATTTTTTGAAATCAATTTCTATAGTAAAATTATATGAAAAAAAATATATGCAGTTTGTATAATAAAATTATGTGCAATACATTTGTATATCAAAATTATATGCAATACATTTGTATAAGAAATTTATATGCAATACATTTGTATAATAAAATTATATGTAATACATTTGTATAATAATATACGTAATACATTTGTATAATAATATACGCAATACTTTTGTATAATAAAATTATATGCAACACATTTTTATATTAAAATTATATGCAATACATTTGTATTATAAAATTATATGCAATACATTTGTATAATAAAATTATATGCAATACATTTGCATAATAATATAATATGCAATATATTTGTATATTAAAATTATATACAATACATTTGTATAATAATATTTTATACAATACATTTGCATAATAATATTATATGCAATACAATTAAAATTATATGCAATACATTTGTAATATAAAATTATATGCAATACATTTGTATATTAAAATTATATACAATACATTTGTATAATAATATTTTATACAATACATTTGTATAATAATATCATATGCCATACAATTAAAATTATATGCAATACATTTGAATATTAAATTATATGCAATACATTTGTATAATAAAATTATATGCTATACATTTGCATAATAAAATTATATGCAATACATTTGCATAATAAAATTATATGCAATACATTTGTAGAATAAAATGATTACCAATGCATTTACCTTATATTTATTAATGTTATTTTTCTTTCAGTTACGCTTGCATTAATATCTCCACACTGACAATGCCTTTGTTTTTGGCAGCGTTGCTCAATGACGTTTTGTTTCGGTTTCAGTAAATCGTTAGCAGCTCGGATTACAAAACCGGAGAACCGAATTCGAATTCAAGTCGAGTTCATTACATTCATTTTTTTTAATCATTTCACCCCAAGCAAGGCATTCCACTGCCACTATTGCGCTTGGGGCTACATAGGCGGAGATAAATAGGAAGAGTGGTTAGATATAGGAAATGTCAGAAGGGGGGTGTTATAGATAGTTGGGTGGGTGGGAAGAGTGTTTGAAAGAATGGACGTTAGTTTGTTAGGAGGTGTCTATTGACCTTACATTTAAACTCCTGGAGGTTGTAGCAGTCATGTGGAAGAGAATTCCACAGTCGGGAAGTGCGAGAAAAGAAGCTATTGGAGTAGAAGTTGCGGTTGCATTTTATCGGCTTGTGCTAATGCTCTTAGGATAGGTATGAATCTATCTCTTATATCCGAACTATGGGTAAAATAGCAGGACAGAGTGGATCTTATAGCCTTGGGTGACAACCTGTCTAGAAAAAAAATTAACTTAAACCACCAGCTGCCTTGTAGTGGGGAGGGCGTCCGAAGACTGAGGTCCCTTTCAACTCACTATTCTCTCTTTTCCTTCCCCGTGACTGTAAAAGCGGCTGGCAAAGATATTTTAAGAAATGGGGGCCAAGCATTGGACTCAACCCGGGGTTTTACCATACCGATCTCAATCGTTGGCATGCTCATCTTCGGCAGGTTGTGAAGCTGTAATGAAAATTTCTGTGACGGCGTTGGAGAATTTGATTTTCGTTGACATTTCGAAAATAATAAAAAAGAAATTTACGGCTTAAAAAAATTGTCATAGTTGAAAGGACCAAATTTCTGTTCCTTAAACAGAAAAATATAAACCAGTTATGTAATACATTTACACATTAATATAAACTAGCAGATTCTTCAGACTCGAGAAACTTGTAATCCGACATTTGACTAGAGAGGACGAATTGATTGGATAAAAATTGATTGAAGGTATGGTTGATATATCTCATAAATGTAAGATATTGGAACAGTTACAATATAATATTTTGCTTAGAAGTTAACTACTGATTATGTGTTGTAGAACAACACTATACAACAATATGGCGTCGCTGACAGATTACTTAAGTCGTTTGGACAAACCAGAAATCGTCAAGACTTGTATCTGGTATTTTGTTTATTAAACAAATGTATTGAATATAATTTTATTATACAAAAATATTGCATATAATATTATTATTCAAATATATTGTGTATAATTTTATTATACCGATGTATTGCATATAATTTTATTATACAAAAGTATTGCATATAATATTATTATACAAATGTATTGCATATAATTTTATTATACCGATGTATTGCATATAATTTTATTATACAAAAGTGTTACATATAATATTATTATACAAATGTATTGAACATAATTTCATTATACAAATGTATTGCATATAATTTTATTATACAAACTGCATATATATATATTTTTTTTTTTTTTGGTGAGAGGTACATAATATTAAATAAGTGACCCCTTCCTAGTTTCGACAGGCTGTAAAGCTGTAATTAAAATTTCTCTTATGGTATACACTAAACAGTTGGAGAATTTGACTTTTGCTGAATTTTTAGAAATTATAAAAACAAATTTACGACCTAAAAAGAAACTCGCCACAGCGGAAAAAAAATTCTGCCCATTAAACAGGAAAAATATTAATGAATTATACAATATCTTCCCAGATTAAGAGAAGCTTACAGATTCTTCAGACGGTGGAAACTTGGAAGCCAAGATTGACTATAAGGGACGAATAAAGTTGTAGTGGGATGAGAAATTAAGAATTAAAATCAACCTTCTTCACTTTTACAAAAATTCACAATGACGTGTGAAATCCGGGAGTGTACCCTACTATATATATATATATATATATATATATATATATATATAGCCATCCGCAGACAGATCTGTTTCACTGTATCACAGCTCATCAGTACGGTTAGACTCTGATTGCTTTATATATATATATATATATATATATATATATATAATTATGAATTAAATGTACATTGCGACACGGAAATTTCTATGTTTCGAGATAGAATCTCGTCATCAGGCAATGTTGTATGTTGGTTGTGAAAATGTAAATCATTTTCACTACCAACATCCAACATTGATTATATAAAGCTCTAGAATATTTATTGTACTGAGCACTGTTTATATAAAAAAAAATAAATGCCAGGGGACTCAAAATTGTAAAACTTCGGTTCCTCTTCATCTGGATATATATATATATATATATATATATATATATATATATATACTGTAAGCATTTCACCCCAAGCAAGGCGGGATCGCACTAGTGTGCAGGGGGTTACATTGAGAGAAAAGTCTGTGTACAGTGGGTATTGAAGAAATGATAAAAGATTAATGATATTCAAGATAGTAGATGGAAATTTTATCTATCATAGAAAGAAGTTCCCCAGGAGGAAAGTGCGAGAAAATAAACTGTTCGAGTAGAAGTGAAGGTTAAATTTAACTATTTCAACGGTAAAATGGTGGGATCTGGATGCTAATCTAGTAGAACGGTTACATTCAGGTGGACGGTGCCGCAGGAAAAAAGCAGTTACCATGAAAATATTTACAAAAAAGACAGAGGGAAGACGCGTCAAGTCGATGAAAAAGTGACTGAAGTCGAGATACCAAGTTAGGTCCGACTACATTGCAAATCCTTCTTTGGAGTTTGTCGAGAAAGAGAAATCGGTGAGCCGAGTTCGAATTCCAGTTGAATACCCTGCGTTCACTTAAGCACTGGTACCCTTGGGAAAGGTATTAATCCGTCCATTCCCTCCAGTTATGGGTTAAATAACAAGGGTAGGACTTGGGGACCCTGCTCTTAAAAACAAATCCCAATGAATCGTGAAAAGAAAAACGTTGTAAAAATAAAAATAACCTTATCCAAAATAACTGGTTATGGCATTAAAATGATCTCATAAGGATTGATAGGTCGTTAAGCCTAAAAAAAACCAAACAATCATAACTTTCCTCCTATGTAACCCCCTGCACAACAGTAGCAGTAAAATGCTTTGCTTAGGGCGACACGATTAAAAAATTGCCGCTAAACAAAGTCAATCAACTAAAGAAAACTGAATTAAAAACCGTATGTATTCCTAGAGTGGAACATACTTGAACTGTAAATCAGGTCCGCCCAGTAAAGATGCAGTATAAAACACAAGTTGACTTATTGGTTGCTGAAGAGACACAAATGGGCCTGAGGAGACGAGCATATTTGGAAACATGGTTGGTTGGTGGTTTTGTTTTTATGGCATATCAACCTCGGCGGGTCATTTATTGCCAACTATTTTTTTTTTTACTTATTTATTGCTGGTAATACCTTTTTCTTTCAACAATTTATTGTTGTTTTTATATGTTTTTGTGTCTAGTAATATATTTTTCTTTTTCGAATATCAAGATTCATTGGGATTAGTTTTAAGGGCAGGGTCCCCAAGTACTACCCTGTTATTTAACCCATAACTGGAGGGAAGGGACGGATTAATACCTTTCCCAATGGTATCAGTGCTTAAGTGAATGCAGGGTATTCAACTAGAATTCGAACTCGGCTCACCGATTTCTCTTTCCGAGCCGATATCCACTGCACCACAACGCACATCCGTCACTATACGCTTACAGCACCTGGTATTCCCAAGCGGTCATCCAACTAAGTACTGACCAGGCTCAACGTTGCTTAACTTCGGTGATCTAGCGAGAACCGGTGTATTCAACGTGATATGGCCGTAAGCCTGGAAACATGGAACCATGCTAAAGATGTGAAATCACACCGATTTACAGTGTGCCTTCAGGTCAAAAACTGCTCCGATGAGTTTGAAGACTTCAACCCGACTGCAAAGAATTTTGACTATGACTTCCAAAGAAAAACGAATGAACTGGAAAGATAGCAAAGAAATCTAAACGTAAATGTGGGCGTCGAATCTGAACGTAAAAGTGGGCGACGAAATCAGATGATGTTTTCTTTACGATCTAAAATGGCGTCAAAATATTTTTATTCAGTTTGGGTTGATGTTGCTTGCCTTCTCTTATTTTGACTGGCTGGCTGGGAGCAAAATTGTAATAAATGCTTAGCGGAAGAAATATATAAAGTATGTTTTGCATATAGGTGCATGAAAAAATGCATTTAGTAACGAATTACGTTTTAAGAACTAAAATTATGTCAGCGTTCGTGAGATTGAGAAGGATGTTATGGGTAGACGATATATTTCCCTCCCCCACGAAAAAAACAATTTTTTTATAATATAGTAAATTTCAGGGCCGTTTTGAGACTAAAAATACTGATCATGATGATTGCAAACACATTTTAATAGTAACTTAGTTAAATACAAAGAGGTATGGCAGTTATATTTTGACAAAATATTTTTTCAGACTATTCATAAACATACTACAACTAATAATAATAATTTACTATTTATAGTTTAGCATATTTTGCTATATTTGCTATAAAAAAGCAATACTCAGCGAATACTAACTACGTACATTTCTTCTTCTTCATGTTCCGTGTCCCTTCAGGACGTACGCGATCATGGACTTCCACTTGGCTCTGTCTCTTGTCGCTCTCAATAAATTTTCTCTTGGTATCTCTTCTAAGCCCCGCACCGTCAACCATTTGCTCAGATCTAACAAGTACTTCTCGCGCTATTTTCTCCTGTCTATCCTTGCATTTATCCGACCTGTGAGTATCAAGTTCTCCAGGCCTTCCTTTCTCAGTACGTGTCCCAGGAACCTCATTTGTCTCTTCCTGATACTTTTTATCAGTTTTCTCTTAGTTTTCATCGTTTCCAACACCTCATCGTTGCACACGTGCTCCGTCCGTGGTATCCTCAGCATCCTTCTGTAAAACCACATTTCTGCTGCCTCAAGCCTCTTCTTCATCTTTGATGAGATCGTCCAGCATTCACTTCCATACAGAAGGACAGATATCACATAGCAAGCCAGCACTCTTTTCTTTGTTTCTAATGAGATTTTCCTGTCTTTCAGTACTCGGGTTAACTTCTGAAATGCGTCTTTGGCCATGCCAATGCGTCTTTGGATCTCCATGTTGCATAACCCGACTTTTTCGATTATCGATTTTCGATATTTATCGAGTACCTCGACACAAAACCTAGCTAAGAACACTCGCAGACGCTTATACTACAACTGTGTAAATTTTCAAGAAAATCGGTTCAACCGTTTCGGAGTCTATAGGTAACGGACACACACACACAGACACATACATACATACACAGACAAAGTTCCATTTATAAATAAGTTTAGATTCTCCAATTTGCAGTTGGCATATTAGTATTCTATTTTTATTGATGACCATACATTCAGTTTTCTTAAGGTTTATGCTCAGTCCTTTATTTTTACTTTCTTTTGCTAACTTATGTAGAAGGTCCTGTATTTTTCTTTCCGTGTCAGCACCGTGTCATCCGCGTATCAGCTATTGTTGAGATTATTAATCTGGAAAGAAAGTCCTGTTGCATATTTTACATAATTGATTTCAGGGAATATTTTCAATATTTACAGTAAAATGTTAATTTTTACCTTCTTGTGGTAATAATCTTTTTACCATCTTGTGGTAATTTTTTTTTAACCATCTTGTGGTAATAAATTTTTTTTTAACCATGTTGTGGTAATATTTTTTTTTACCATGTTGTGGTAATTAAAGTTTTACCTTTTTATGACAATAAGATTTTTACCTTCTTGTGATAATAAAACCCCCGTCCCCTCTCGTTTGTAATCATTCATTATAATAAATATAAATTTTTCAGCTCTAAACAGAATTTAGTTTAATAAATGTCAACTTAGCAAGAGTATGTTTGCTGTATGCTAATTGGCTTCTTTTATGTCAGTTCTTTTGTGAATGCGTTTCTTGTTTCGAGCGTGTATTTCAATATTTGTTGCGTCTGTATCTAATCTAAACTTATTTATAAATGGAACTTTGTCTGTGTGTGTATGTATGTGCGTGTGCGTGTGTGTCTGTGTGTGTGTGTGTACCCGTTACCTATAGACTCCGAAATGGCTGAATCGATTTTCTTGAAAATTTACACAGTTGTACTATAAGCGTCTGCGAGTGTTCTTAGCTAGGTTTTGTGTCGAGGTACCCCCGATAAATATCGAAAATCGATTATCGAAAAAATGGAGTTATAGAAGGAGTGGTCCGATTTTAATCAAATTTGATACACTTATAGACAACGACATAAGAAACGATATTCAGAAGTCTTAAGGCTGCAGTTCTTACAATAGTGCAGAAAATCGATGGTATATATAAAAGGCAAGATGTTTGTGTGTGTGTGTCTGTTTATCTGCCTGTATGTCTGTATTTTTTTCAGCCCTTTTAGTTTAGTTTTTGCTTCGGGTTTGGCTCTAAGTTGGTATAATTGTAGTTCTTAGTCTCAGCCATGATACCATTTACTCAGAGGACTTATTTAGCCTTCAAAATTCAGTTTACAACGAAAAAACTTATTTGATATCGATACCAGGAAATCAAAATTTGACTTACATCCATTCATTTTTCTTTCAGTCTGCGGTTTCGCTTTAACTGGAAACAACTATTGCTTTTTAGTCTTTCGTGCCAACGTCCAAAGAGTTTGAGCTCCAGGACCATGGATTAGTTTTAAAGCTTTCATTACACCCGAGCAACGCCGGGCTATACTGCTAGCACTTCATAAAATCGTTTGTTGTCTTTTTTTTTTTGTATATTTTTTGTTACTTAGCTTTTGATTGTAGGAATCTCCCCACAACCAGAAAATGTAAAAAATTAAATTGAGCTCTTTGAAACCAAATTCAATGTCGTTATTAAATAAAATGTTTGTGTGTTTATTATAAATAAATTTAGCTGAAATAGCAGAAAGTATTGTTAATAGAGCCGCGCAAAATCCCGGAAAAAACAGACTAACCAGTGTCTTTCTTTTTTTAAAGTCCCCATTGCGGTATATATAGCACCTCATGATCATTGTTGTAGGCTATCTGCGAGTCTTAATGACTCGCAGATAGCCTACAACAATTTGTGCGCATATATTTTTCACATGTGGAATATTTGTCTAACAGTCTGTTCAATTTTTTTTACATTAAGAAAACATCCAAATAAAAATTTAAATTTCATTCGACTATAGATATCCTATTCTTTTTTCAATTCGAATCACACATTCCGATTTTCATTTCGACTATATATGGTATCTTATTGTCTTTCATTCATATGTCTTGCCTTTTTAATTCTTTCAAATTAAAAAAAAAATATGCAAATGTTTTCATGTAAATTTAATCCGGTAAAAACATAAACTGTATTTTAAATTCTTCCTTATGAGTTAATTTTAACAACAACCCTGTTTGGAAATGTCGTATTGTTTTAGTTTTTTAATATTACCATTTGTTTTTGTTCCGTGTCATCCAGGGCCGTAGCTGATGCGAAAAAAAACACCGGGCACAGAGAAAATTGCCCGGATTTATTAGTTGACAATGTGATGACGTCATCAGTGTCATCCGTTTCCAGAAACTATGATTTTTGCGGATTTTTTCTGCTATTCCAATGGAAATTAGGCACAGAACATGAACGAAAGCAGGAAATCGGGTTCGGATTTTCTGAGTATAACCAGTCTTTTCTCCCAAATTTAATAAATAAACAAACAGATTTTTACTGCGTTCATTCGGATGTTTTCTTCGTTTTTCTTTCTTTCTTTCTTTCTTTCTTTCTTTCTTTCTTCGTGAATTGTTTAGTTTGATTTCTTACGAAGACATTTTTCTTCGCCCGGATTTTCACTATGATTGCACGGATCGGCCCGGACCCGTGCCCGGTGTGCCCGGTTGTCAGATACGGCCATGGTGTCGTCAGACAAGAATGATAAAACTATCATTAAAATGTTGCTTTTTACATTTCGTTCTTTTTATACTTCTTCTTCTATGTGCCCTGTCCTTTCAGGACGTAGGCGATCATGGCTTTCCACGTCTTTCTATCCCTGGTGGCTCTTTGCACGCCTTTTCCGGTTACACCATGCAACCCTCGTTCCATCACCCACCTGATTAGATCCTTTAAAATATTTTATCCCCTGCTTTCCCCTGTCTCTTTTTCCCTCTGTCTGGCCTGTTAGTATCAGGATCTCCAAACCCTCCTTCCTCATTGCATGTCCCAGGAACTTCAGTTGTCTCTTCCTGATGCTCAGTATTAACCCTCTAGGGCCATTCGTATCATATTTGATACAGTATTTCCCTATAAGGAAACATTTGGTATTTCCCTATAAGGAAACATTTGGTATTCATTGACTGAGCAGTCAGTACTGCTTTCATTTGAAATTTATAAAATATTTCTCTTAAAAAATTTTTCAGGAAAATATTTCTTTCAAGGCTTGTTTTCATACTGTATCAAATATGATACGAATGACCCTAGAGGGTTAATTTCCTTTTCGTTTCCATCCTTTACAAAATTTTATCATTGCTCACATGCTCGATCCATGATATCCGCAGCATCCTTCTGTAGAACCACATTTCAGTTGATTCAAGTTTTTCCTTCATCTTCGATGAGATTGTCCAGCATTCACTGTCATATTTAAGAACTGACATCACATAGCCATCCAGTACTCTCTTCTTTGTTTCTAGCGAAACTTTTTATTCTACTAGTGCTATTTCTTGATGACTTCGCATTGACATTACCAGAATGTAATTTCAAGAAAATTTAACAATGGCATTAACAGTTTACCAAAATTTTATTATCCTTAATGTACAGAATTTTGTCCACGGTAAGTTTTGTTGACAAATTCATACTCATAATCACGTTCAGTGATTACAAATTTATGGAATCGCTGTAGTTTATTTGTTTGCATCTTTTTATTAGTCATTCTTTTTTACGCAACGTGGATTCGCTGAGGTAATACCAGCTTCTATCTCTGCACCCAGGTGAAGCATAGAACGTTTTTGTAATACTATATTTATTTGTATTCGTGGTTGACTTTAAAGCTTTTGTGCTAACAGCCAGGTGAAGACAAACCCGTTCATGCGGAATTCAAATACACAAGTAAATCTTTCTCCAATTTCTCATACAGACAGTCATTATATTGTTCACGACGAGGCCTTTCTTTTTCTTTTATATCAGCCCCATACTAATTTTTCCCGCTGGCTTCTCCTGTTGTGTTCTACTTTTACAAAAGTCACATCAGATCGTATTGCTGCCGTATCTGAGCTGGAGCTGTCCAAATTCTCACACTCCGATCTCGACAGAGTTTAAAAAAAGTTTTCGCGGCTGATGAAAAATGAATCAGCTTCAGCCCTACGACCCTTTCTCTATGGACGAAACGTTACAAGCATTTCGCTACTTTATTGCTATTTCCATGTTAAATGTTCTGACTAGCCACATTCGTTAGTTTCACCAGTTCAAATATTTACAGCTAGAGCACACCATGCCACGTACACATAGTCAAATCATCCCCATTTCCTTTGTAATCATTGGCAAGATAAAAGTTCCACCTAGGCTTCTTCTTTCCAAGAATGTCTACTAAGTGAAACAGACTCTCAAGGGGATGCTTTTTTCCATCACTACAATCTTAATTGAAAACAACCGCTATCTATCCTACATATCCTCATAAAAAGTAAACACTTTCTCTCAGGGGCCGATGTATAGCCCAGGCGATTTTATTACGTCACCATTTCTAGACTGGTTCCCAAACATGGAATCGCTATAGTACCCAGTCCTGCTATTCATCTATAGCTAGAGGAAGAAGAGTTGGGTTCATGCCTTTCCCTATCACTTAAGTAAATGTAATGAACACGACTTCAATTCGACTCTTCGATTCCTTAATCCGAGCCGAAATTCATTACCTCACCGTGTCTTAACATACCTTCATAATATGACCTTAATTATGCCTCTTTTATTCATACAATGACCTCATTTAGTAATTACTGCCAGTAGTGAGTCTTGGGTTTGGCAGATGGGTGAACATTAAGTATTTTTGTCTTCTCACGACAACACAATTTCCAGGATGTTAAGCACATTCAATAACATTTATTTAAATTTTATACATACCTTTCGTCATCTTTTTCTGTCAAAGATATATATTTTTTAACCCAATTCTGCCAATATACAGGCGAGAAATTAATACAGATTTAAACTTACTTAAATTTAGAATCTGTAATGTGATCGATCCCGACTTAGCAGCTCGGATACAGTCACTTTCTCAGCGGCGCAATGTGGCTTCTCTGCGTCTCTTCTACAAATATTTTCACGGCTTCTGCTCCGATGAACTTAGCTCACTGGTACCCACTATATACGAATTTCCTCGAGCCACAAGATTAACAACTAAGTCCCACCCTATTACTATGAAACCAATAAATTGTAAACGCAAATTCTACTCCTACAGCTTCTTTTCTCGCACTTCCCATCTGTGGAATTTCCTTCCATTTACTTGCTTTCCCGACAGCTATAATCTCCAAGAATTTAAATGTAAGGTCAATAGTCATTTCCTATCTAACTAACCTGCATTCTTTCTCTCATGTTCATTTCTCCGTCCACTCCACTCTCATCAGTATTCTCACCCTTCTCTTACCCACTTCCTGACACCCCCTATAACCTGTCACTCATTCTCATAACTTAACTTCTATGTAACCCCCTGCAAAACAGTGGCAATAAAATGCTTTGCTTTGGGGCGATATGATTATAAAAAAGAACTGTAAGGCATATGGATGTTGACGTTGTCTGTGTGACAGGTATAGGAATTTGAGAACAGAAATTCTACTGCGAGTTTAGCTAATTTAATGCTCCGTGTAGCAGATACCAGAAAGTTACAGTGCATTCTGTTTCGAGGCAAGGACATGGGAAACGGACCTACCATATTTCCCAGGTAGACATAACAATTCATCAATAACAAAAAAGAGGAATATTTCAAGATCTATACATTCTGAAGAGACAGTGTATTATAAATACCTAAGATAAAAAAGGTTAGAGACCCATCCCTCAAATGTTAATATTAAAATTCAACTCTGACATCAGTGGGAGTGTGTAACTTTTACAGCCAAAAGCTAGATCACAAGCGGTGTGCATATTTGTATACAAACAAACAAATGAAGATGATGAAACTGACATAGCGTTATTGTTGAAGAAGTAAAAAGATTTTCTCGTTTTTGTAAATGATTAAAAAAAAAAGAGAGAGGAGCAGATGATAAATTGGAAAATGTCAGTGTGAAACAAGGAAAGAATTTTAATGTGTTTTACAGACTTGTTTATCTCTTTAATGGATCGACAATCTGCGTACATAAATTTATTAAAAGATAAAGGCTTATTTTTTGATTGCCCTGTCAAATGTAGATATACGGGTCAACGTTTAGAATATTGTGTTTTTCACAAAAAGAAACGTATTGTAAAAATACAGCATGCAGCAGAAATACCCCCAACACAATGGTAAGACATTAGTGGCAATGGTGTCTTACCATTATGTGGGAGGAATGTCTGGAAGGCATATTTAGGGGTTATTTCTGCTGCATCCTGTACAAAGATTGTATTGAACGGCTGCTGATTGATATGATTTGAAACCAAGACCGGGGCTGCTGGAATGAGGGAAAAGGTGGAAAAGCGAGAGAAAAAAAGTGATGAAGGATAAAAAGGAGATAGAAAAATATATGGAGGAAGATAGAGAAGAAAGAGAGAGAGAGTGGATGGAGAACGAGAGAGAGAGAAAGAGAGAGCGTGTGAGAGACAGATAGATAGATAGATAGATAGATAGATAGATAGATAGATAGATAGAAAATGTTGTTGTCCGCCACCCCCCCCCCCCCCCCAAAAAAAAAAAAAATTGCATCGCATTGAAATTCATAAAAAATTAACTGGAAAAGAAATAGGAAAAAAAATTTTTTTTAATTTAAATTTGTTCTTTAGGAAACTTTCATTCATGAAAAAACAGAATATGAATGTTTTAATATGCAACTACTTTAGAAAGGCAGATGAGAAATTTCTCGAAAATGCTTTTTATTTTATCATGGAGCGATTCGCAGGTTATTTTTTCTGGATTTTTTTTTCTGGAACCGTACTGATTCTGATTCTGATTTAGGATAGTGCTTCCATGGTGATTAGAGCCACAATTGTCCTTTCATGGTTGACAACATATTTCGCCAATATACAAGTTCAAAGTGTGTTTGTGTGTGATATGATGTCGAATGCTGGGTTACTAACGTCTGATAATAAAAACGAGATATAACTTTTCGCGCGTAAAATAATTGTCTATTCGTTTCTGGGCTCTGCTAAATGAACGTAGGATAAATCAAGGGTATGCGGTTTCGTATCTTTGTTTCACATGTTTAATGCTTTTATTTGCGAGGCCGCGTCCTTCCTATCCCTTGCAACTCGAAGTAACGTTTGCCTATTTGCCATAACTTCCGCTATCCATTCAAATATCTTATCAGGTTGGAGACCTGCTGCCTTCTCTTGTCTTTTTTGCTTTTTATTTTATTAATCATTTAACCCCAAGCAAGTCAAGACCGCCACTATTGAACAGGAGGTTACACTGAAAGAAAAAAACTGGGTACAGTGGGTATTGAAGAGAAAAATAAAAGATGAACGGGATTCAAGAAGAGAGAAAATGGTAACTGATGTTGGGTTTGAATTTTTGGAGATTGTAGTTATCAAGGAAGCAAGTAAAAAGCAGTGGGTTCCACAGGCGGGAAGTGTGAGTAAAGAATCTGTTGTAGTAGAAGAGAGGGTTCAGTCAGTTAAGTGCCATACGTGATACACGCCTGGGCGATCATGTCTTGAAAGAGACATGACTGACTGGGAAGAAGATTATCCTGCAGTCGGTTGCCATTGATTTCTGCGGTAGACTGGTTGCCAGCCAAGGCTATAGAACCCAATCTGTCCTATTATTTAACCCATAACTGGAGGGAAGAGACGGATTAATACCTTTCCAAAGGGTATTTGCGCGTAACTGAATGCAACGAATTCAACTGGAATTCGAACTCGGCTCTCCAATTTCTCGTTCCGAGCCGATATCCACTGCACCACAAATGCACATCCAGAAGTGAGGGTTACATTTAACTATTTCAACGGTAAAATGGATGTCAATCATGTTGCATGGTTAAATCCACGTGGTCAGGGCAGCAGGGAAAAATCTCTTCAGAGCAGTTGCCAATAAAATATTTGTATAAAAGACAGAGAGAAGCCACTTCTTGTCATCGAGAAAGTGACTGATGTCATGATCGATATGTCTTGCTGATCACAAATTCTTCAAGCCATCTTTCTTCATTATTTGTCCAAGAAATTCCAGCTGTTTTTTTTTTCTGATTCCCATAGCAGAAATGTCGCAAGCCTCTTGTTACTCTATCGCTATTTCAATGTCATGTATCTGACTTTCCTTAGTTCCACCACGCTGAACTTGGCAACCGGAACCCATCATGTCATGTAAGCAAGAATAAATCATCTCTATTCTTTTCGTATTCTATTAGAAAGAAGTAATTTCCAGTCGGATAGCTTCTTTTTGTAATATATTTCTGCGGCCCGACAGAAATATGATTGGCATTAAAGGCAGAAAACTCAACCATCAGCCGACAAAAATGGGAGTGACAATAAAGGCACCCAGCTTGAGAGGCAAAGATGATTGACAGATGTTCCTGGCCGCAGATGACACAATGAAGCGAAAACCCGACAAGACAAAAATGTGTGGAAATTTCAGGTTATATAAGTTCAAGGTTTTCTGGTCGAAATCAGAACACCGAGAGAATGCCTGAGAAGAAAGAAGAGAAGACAACTCCCGCTGATCAACGACTCCCGGCAACTCCCTCGTATGTGCATGATTCTCTCTGGTTGCACTCTACTCCACACAACCGTTACGGACGAAGAATAAAAATATGTTTATATTTTTATATATACGTGTTCTGTGTTCCTAGTTTGTCGAACAAAATGGCCGTCATCGTTAGTTGCCAGGTGTTATATAACATTCCCAAGAACCGTAGCTTTTTTGAAAAAAGATTCTCGCCTAATAACTACAGTCTTAACTTCTTCAATTCTAGGCTTAACCGTTATGTTTCCTGGATAATCCCATGACTTTCTTGACTATTCTTAGATTCATACGCCACTACACAGTAACCCTCTACATTGAATGGCTCTTGGGTTTTGTATCAGGTAAACATTAGTATCGAAATGAATAAGAACCATCTATATTGCTTCAGTCTGTTCTTCATCTGTGAAGAGATTATATATTTCACCCAGTTAAATGCCATACGTGATACACGCCTGGGCGATCATGTCTGCGAAAGAGACATGACTGACTGGGCAGAAGATTATCCCGCAGTAGGTTGCCATTGCTTTCTGCGGTAGACTGGTTGCCGACCAAGGCTATAGAACCCAATCTGTCCTGTTATTTAACCCATAACTGGAGGGAAGGGACGGATTAATACCTTTTCCAAGGGTATTTGTGCGTAAGTGAATGTAAGGAATTCAACTGTATTTCGAACTCGGCTCTCCGACTTGTCGTTCCGAGTCGATATCCACTACACCACAAATAATTTACTTTGAAGTGTTTGATGCAATTATTTTTTAATCTAATTCCAGGACTTTCTCACTCCTGTTGGAGGAGACACCCCCATCGTCCGATTAACCATATATTCATGGGTATAGCCGTGGGTTGGTGAGACTATTTAAGCCATCGATTTTAAATTCAGAATAGTTCTTTTCCTAGACCGGTTGGTATCCAAAACTATAGAACCCATTCAGTCCTGCTATTTACTCACAGACGAAGAGAGGGATTCATACCTTCTTCAAGAGTATTTACACGTACAGAATGTAATGAACTTGATTGCAATACGGTACTCAATCCAGGCTGCTACCCATTAACCCATGCAAAGATTTAAGTGTGATAAGTTCTGAGCTTAGTGAACATTGATATTGGTTTGGTTTGGTTTGTTTTGATTTACGGGATATCAACACCTCAATGGGTCATTTATTGCCGACGAGATTTTTACAATAGATTGTTCGCTCTCCTCCTGCTTAAGCTTTCACTCTTCTTTTATATAGCCCCCTATGCACCAGTGGCAGTACCGCCTTGCATGGGTTGAAACAAAATAAAAGAAAAAGATAGATAGATAGATAGATAGATAGATAGATAGATAGATAGATAGATCCTTGTGCAAATTAATTAAAACGACTGCTTTAGTTTCCTTTCTTTCACCTACCATACAGTCAGTTTTAGAACTGATAGATAGATAGATAGATAGATAGATAGATAGATAGATAGATAATCAGAAAGGCATAGATAGATAGATAGATAGATAGATAGATAGATAATCAGAAAGGCATAGATAGATAGATAGATAATCAAAGATAAAGGATAGATAGATAGATAGATAGATAGATAGATAGATAGATAGATAGATAGATAGATAGATAATCAGAAAGGCATAGATAGATAGATAGATAGATAGATAGATAGATAGATAATCAGAAAGGCATAGATAGATAGATAGATAGATAGATAGATAGATAATCAGAAAGGCATAGATAGATAGATAGATAGATAGATAGATAGATAGATAGATAATCAGAAAGGCATAGATAGATAGATAGATAGATAGATAGATAGATAGATAGATAGATAGATAGATAGATAGATAGACGCATGTGCAACTTAATTGGAATAACTGCTTTAGTTTTCTTTCTTTCACCATGCGGTCAGTTTTAAACTGAAGTTACAGAGTGTAATCGGTTTCCATTTTTTTTTCCTCGGATTAAGTCATTTGCAGTGATGTTCATTAATATCAATCTATTTTCGGGGTGTATGATGAAATTTGTTTGCTCGTGAAAAATATTGCGTCAACAGTGATTTTTTATCCTTTTATAGTGTACATCACGTTTCCTATTCTGTTTAAAATTGTTCCCGGTTCCCAATACGCCATGTTATTTTAAAACATTCTGAAGTATACTTGTTCACCGGGTTTGAACGATCTTTTCGTAATTACAGATGTATTCCGGGTTTTGTTTTTGCATGGTAGCAGTTTATCGAAGACCGAGCGAATCTTGCGCGCAAACATCACTGATGGTCTGTTTCTGTTAGGTGTAATTCGGCATATTTGTAGAAATTGTTGTAACGCTTTTTCTGATGGTGTATCTCCAGCGATTTTAACTCTCTCTTTAGAGTATCCACGAATCTTTCAGCTAAACCATTCGACAGTGGGTCGTAAGGTGCTGTTTGTATGTGTTTTATTTGGTACGTCTCGCAAAATTCTTGAAAATCACTTGAAGTAAATCCGTTACCATTGTCCGTTACTAAATAATCTACAACGGTAAACCTAGCGAATAGCGCGTGTAAACAGTTTATGGTGTTTTCTGTTGTTGGATTTTTATACCTGAAAACTTCAGGCCATTTACTGAAACTATCTACCGTTATTAGATAGTAGTAGCCGTCGATAGGTCCTGCGTAGTCCGCATCAAGGTTTGTCCGTCTTTGGCTATGGTTTTTGTATGATCGGGGGTGACTTTGTTGCCGCCGCGCAGCCCTTACATTTATCTACTATCTGCGCGATATTATCGTTCATGTTCGGCCAGTGCACATAACTTCTCATAAGTGCCTTCATGGGATTCGCTCCAGGATGTCCTAAAAGAAAATCCTTTAAAATTCTCCTTTCTAATGGTTTTGGTATTACCACCATTTCATTGTATAGTAGGACATTATCGCAAATTGAAAAACTGTCTGCCAAGTTGGTGTCTTTGTCTTCTATTTTATTTCTTTGTGATATTTATGAATTAGTCTTTTTTCTGCTTTTCTTCTTATTTCTACTAGTGTTACCGGTAATTCTTTCACCGTTACTTAACACTTTGTTGATTTCGTCCTCGGCTCTCAGCGCCGCTATAACCGTGTCTTCTAAGGGTTCACTTTTCATAGCTATCAGCCTCGATAGTCCATCTGCGTGTTCTGTTTTCGATGGTATGAATTCGAATTTGAAGTTGTAGTTTAGTAATATTGTACCCCACCTCAGGAGTCTATTTGCGGTGGATACTGGTAATCCTTTCTTTGATCCAAATATGGTAAGGAGAGGTTTATGGTCCATCTGTAAATTCTCTTCCATATCCATATCTATGAAAGCGAATTACGGCAAAAATTATTTTCCAATGCTTCTTTTTCTATTTGTGAGTAGTTTTTTTTTTCGGCCGGTAGCAGTGCTTTCGACGGGTGGGCCACCGGTTTTCTTGTACCGTCCTGTATTTTATGTAGAATACACGCTCCCACACCGTGTGAGCTTGCATCGCTCTCAGTAATAATTTCCAGCCTAGGGTCGAAGTGTGTCAATGTTAGGTCCGACGTCAATTTCCTAATAATTTCCTTGAAAGCCTTTTTGCAATCCTCCGACCAGTTCCACTGAACATCTTTCTTCAGTAATTCGTTGAGAAGTGCCCTCAATTTATGCATGCTATCAATGAACTCTTCATAGTAATTTGCAAGACCGAGGGAACTTTGTAATTCCGCGACGTCTTTAGGTTCAGGCATGTTTTTAATTACTGAAGCTCTCTCTGGGCCTGCTTTCCTGCAATTCTCGTTAATAATGTGGTTTAAATATTTTATTTCCTTCAAGAAGAAATCACATTTTTTCTCTTTTACTTGACAAAGTCCTGTAATCTTTTGAAAATTTTTGTGTTGCATGGTTTTTCATATTATCACTTTTAACTAGAATATCGTCTAGATAAGCCGTGGCAAAATTTTGTCCCGTCAGCATGGTATCCATCGTCTGCTGAAAAAGTCACAGGCGCTACCTTTATTCCGAATGGTAACCTGTTATATTTACAGTCTTTTGTGCGTGTTTATACATAGTATATTAGAACTTCTGTGACTGAAATCTGCAAATATGCTTCACTTTGGTCAATCTTTGAAAGAATTTTTCCACCATTAAGATTGGTGAATATTTCTTCTGGGCTAGGCAACGGGTAATGATGGGCTTTTATTGCGTTGTTTAATCCCGTTAAAAAATCTGCACACATGCGGGTTTCTCCCGATTTTTTCTTCACATATACTACCGTTACCGTTTCATCACGTATAATACCGTTACCGCCCATTCACCTAAATCGGTTTTTGAAATGACCCCAGTTTGTTCTAGCCTATCAAGCTCTTTATCTATTTTATCAATTGTGGCGAAAGGTACGTTTCTCCTTATTTTAAATACAGGTTGAGCATTCTGTTTAAGCTCGATTTTCGCTTCGAATTTGTTGCAGCGTACTAACCCACTTGAGAATACCTCCGGGATTTCTTTATATAATTCTTCCTCCAATTTTGTGGCTTCTGAAAGCGCACAGTTTTGTTTTTTTTTTTGTTTTTTTTTTTGCAAAACGAACTAATGGGTAAATCCCATACATTGAATTTCTGCATCCCGTCTGTTCCTATTAGGCTGTCTGTGTTTTTCATCACGTGGATTTTTAGTTTTTTGATTTCTCCCCGAAATTTTACATTCACTATAATTTCGCCTTCGAAAATTAATCCTTTTCCCTGTTACCGATTCAGCAATTTTTTGAGTGTGTAACATGGTCGGCCTGTTCAGCTTCCGCCATGCCTGTAGATTTAGTATTGTTAAGTCTGACCCCGAATCCAATTGTAATTTGATCGTCTTATTCAATATTTCCAGTTCTACATATTTTCTGTTGTTTTCATTGTTTTCATGTTCCACTCTTGTAGATCTTTCTCTACTAGGTTGGTTTTTGTTTCAATATACCGCTGCTTTGTGGCCCATCTTTTCATACGCTCGGCAATTTGTGTACTTGAAAAGAGAATCTTTAAACCAATGTCATCTACCACATTTGTAACATGCAGAAGTGGGGGCTTATTTTTTATTGAATTCTTGTTCTTAGTTGTTTTGTATCTTTTTTATTTGTCGTATAAATCTTCTTTTGCTTTTGGGGAGGGAGAAAAACGTAAATTTCTTTATTTTATCTGTCTATTGTTACCCAGTCGTGATTCTACCCTTCGGCGGAACAACGACTGGGTTAGTGCTCTCTGGTCGAAAGCAAAGAGAGCTCTCTACTCGAAGGCAGAGAGCTGACAGTGTCATAGTAGCAGAGGAAATTCTACAACTACAATATTTAGTTGGCCCTCCCACTAAGGGCAACATGTGACACATGGTCTGTTATAAGTGGGTTTTCCGGGCTATATGGCCCGGCCAAAAAATAGCTGTCTATTTTTCCCCAGTCGTGATTCTACCCTTCGTCGGAACAACGACTGGGTTAGTGCTCTCTGGTCGAAAGCAAAGAGCGCTCTCCGCCCGAAGGCAGAGAGCTGACAGTGTCATAGTAGCAGAGGAAACTCTACAACTACAATATTTAGTTGGCCCTCCCACTAAGGGATTTTTTCAAGGACCCCTAGGTGGATAGCAAGCGCACCCGACCAGATTTGGCAGCAGTATTCACGACTTGGCAGACCGGCTGCAGTCACTCTCTCACCAGCGTGATGTGGCTTCCCTTTGCCTCTTCTATACATATTTCCCAGCTTCTGCTCCGATGAACTTAGATCACTGGTGCCCCCTAGGTACGAATTTGCACGAGATACTAGATTAACAACTAGGTCCCACTCTTTTACAGTAAAACCGATAAAATGTCACCGCAATTTCTATTCCAACATCTTCTTTTCTCACACGTCCCGCCTGTGGAATTCCCTTCCACATACTTGCTTCCCCGACAGCTACAATCTCCAGGAGTTTAAATGTAAGGTCAGTAGACCTCTCCTAACACACTAACTCGCATCCATTCTCTCAAACACTCTTCCAATGTACATCCTTACCCGTCTATCACCCTCATTCTGACATTTCCTATAACTAACCACTCTTTCTCATCACCTTCCCCTATGTAACCCCTGCGCAATAGTGGCAGTGGAATGCCTTGCTTGGGGTGAAATGATTTTTAAAAAAAAGGGCGGATGGTAGATTTATATATGTGCAGAATGGTTTCAAACGGGAAAAAACTTCCTGGACCTAAAGAAAGAACCGACCTTCTTAGCAGCGGATTTAGCTATGGATTCGATGTAGTCGTTCCACTTGAGGTCTGTTGTAAGAGTTAACCCGAGGAGGCGCAGTGTTTTGCTCTCAGGAAGACTGACTATAAAAAAAGAGCAGTAAAGGCAGGGTATCTAAAGAAAAAATAATAAAATTTGTGTTTGTGCTGCTTGTTCAACTGGGTTAAACAAATGTTTAGATTCGCATTACGAAGTTCAGAGGAAACTAGTGCGAAATTAGACGGTGGAAAATATTTTTTTCGAAGCTGTATATTTCTGAGACATACTTGAAAATACAAGTTGAAGAAGAAAGTTCTGAGTTAGTAACGATAAATACGCACAAGGGATTGTATAATTTCAACCGACTTCCTTTTGGAATAAAAGTGATTTCAACCATATTTCAACAAGCTATCGATACTATACTTGTGGATTGTGATTTCGAAGTTGCTTATCTGGATGATGTATTGATTAAAAGTGTATCTAAGAAGCAACATATTGAGCACTGAAAAATAATTTTTGAAAAATATTAGACTGTGGGTTCAAAGCCAGTGAAAAAAAGGGGTCGTCAACCAGATCCGTCGAGGGTAAGTGCAAATTAAGAATATGTCTTTTCCAACAAAGCATTTCTAGGACTAGCAAATTATTATCAAGTCTACATACATAATACACAGAATTTGAGAGCTCCATTGAACTATTTGCTTAAAAAAGGCGTAAGGAGGAACTGGTCTTCCAGTATATGACGCAACACACTGAAAAAGTAGTGAAAGCCTGCAGAGGTTGTACTCTGGCATCAAAATTATCTAACACGAATTTGCAAACTTGGCCAAAGACAGATACTCTGGTCAAGACTGCACATAGATTTTGCAAGTCCAGTAAACGGATTACATTATCTTGTGGGAGTGGATAGATTTACTGAGTGGCCTGAAGATGTTAAGTGCAAAAACCAACTTCTATGGTTACAGTCTATTTTTACATTAACGCTTTGCAAGATGGGGCAGTCCGAATGTCATAATCTCGGATAAGGGTACACAATTAACTGCATACGAATGTAAAGAATTCTGTAAAATGTTCTCGTTTGAACACCACTGTATCATTCCAAGTTAAACGGAAAACTTGAACAGTTTGTGGGAACTTTTAAGAGAGCTTTGATAAAGCAAGTAATGAAAAAGTGAGTTAAGAATCACTGCAAAACTTCTTAAGAATATACAAGACTAGCAGTATAGCCCGGTGTTGCTCGGGTGTAATGAAAGCTTTAAAACTAATCTATGGTCCTGGAGCTCAGACTCTTTGGACGTTGGCACGAAAGACTAAAAAGCAATAGTTGTTTCCAGTTAAAGCGAAACCGTAGACTGAAAGAAAAATGAATGGATGTAAGTCAAATTTTGATTTCCTGGTAGCGATATCAAATAAGTTTTTTTGTCTTAAACTGAATTTTGAAGGCTAAATAAGTCCTCTGAGTAAATGGTATCATGGCTGAGACTAAGAACTACAATTATACCTACTTAGAGCCAAACCTGAAGCAAAAACTAAAATAAAAGGGCTGAAAAAATACAGACATACAGCCAGATAAACAGACACACACACAAGCATCTTGCCTTTTATATATACATATATATATATAATATCTATTTTCTACACTATTGTAAAAACAGCAACCTTGAAACTTTTGAATATCGTTTCTTATGTCTTTGTTTATGAGTGTATCAAATTTGATTAAAATCGGACCACATCCTACTATAACCCGATTTTTTCGATTATCGATTTTCGATATTTATCGGGGGTACTTCGACACAAAACCTAGCTAAGAACACTCGCAGACGCTTATAGTACAATTGTGTAAATTTTCAAGATAATCGGTTCAGCCGTTTCGGAGTCTATAGGTAACGGACACACACACACACAGACACATACATACACACAGACAAAGTTTAATTTATAAATAAGTTTAGATAATACCGAATCCCAATATACCAGCAAGCATGTCACCGACAGAATTAATGTTCGAAAGAAAAATTAAAACGTTATGCGAGAAGTTGTTACCAGGTCAAAAAGAATAAGATCAAATGACAAAAAGACACAATTTTTTTTCAAAATGTTCGAAAAAGTGATTTTCAGGATATATAAGAATAGAAAATAAATGTTAGAAGACGGTGTAATAAGTTCATGAAATGGACAAATGACTTATATGGTGAAACGAAAAAATGGGAACACAAAAGAATAAGTTCAAGAAAAGATTTTCTGAAGAAAGGACTGCAAGAAAAGAAGAAGCTATGCAAGTACTGTATGATATCGTTGACTTATCCAAACTCTAAGAAATCGTTGAACGTACAACTTTGAGTAGCAGGAAAAGGAAATGTACGAAAAAACTAGTGGTAGACCCAAACGAATGACCATTCAGTACGTGGCGAACTCCTCAGGAAGAGGAGGAGATGAATACTAAGAAATGAAATGAAATATTTATGAAAAAAAAAATAACATCTCAAAAGTGAGAAAGTTGTGAAAGAAATAAGTCTCACTCGGTAAAACAAATGAACTAGGCAAGACGCCTTAAATAGTGAACTCAAAGAGAATTTAGGGACAGAGTTTCGACACTCCACTTTAAGGTTCGCAATTGTCAATCTGTCTTCGAGCAGAGCACGACTCAGTCGGAGCTCTGTCTACGGACTGAAGCTGAAAAAAATAGAAAATGCAAAGCACCCGATCCCGCTATTGCGGGGGCTGGGTAATTTTTTTACTCTTTGCCCAGCTATATGCGCTCGAGTTCCTCATATTAAACCTATCTCACTGGGGAAACTTTCGGTAAATATTCAAGGTTTCAAGTGAGTTCTGATAGCGTGTTCCATAGAGTATCGTCGGATTAAGTCAAGATATATTTTTTTTTGTTTTTTTTTTAATCATATCACCCCGAGTAAGGCGTTAACGCCACTGAAGAGCAGGGGGCTACGTAAGAATGAAAAGATTGGAAAAGAAAGCCGGAAAACACATCCTAAACAAGGAACAAGGGATGAGCCTCTTCACCTGTTCAATAGACGTGGGTGGAGTGTGAACCGGGCGATAGATACATCTATCTACTCCAATTGAAATAAAAAATGAAAAGAGTGAAAAGATTGGAAAAGAGAAAGCCGGAAACCACATCCTAAACAGGAAACAAGGGATGAGCCTCTACACCTGTTCAATAGACGTGGGTGGAGTGTGAACCGGACGATAGTTTAGTCTATCTACTCCAATTGAGAAAAACAAAAACAAAAAGAGAAAAGAGTGAAAAGGTTGGAAAATAGAAAGCCGGAAACCACATCCTAAACAGGAAACAAGGGATGAGCCTCTACACCTGTTCAGTAGACATGGGTGGAGTGTAAACCGGGCGATAGTTTAGTCTATCTACTCCAATTGAGAAAAACAAAAACAAAAAAAGAAAAGAGTGAAAAGATTGGAAAAGAGAAATCCGGAAACCACATCCTAAACAGGAAACAAGGGATGGGCATCTTCACCTGTTCAATAGACGTGGATGGAGTGTGAACCGAGCAATAGTTTAGTCTATCTACTCAAATTGAAAAAAAGAAAAGAGTGAGAAGATTGGAAAAGAGAAATCCGGAAACCACATCCTAAACAGGAAACAAGGGATGAGCCTCTTCACCTGTTCAATAGACGTGGGTGGAGTGTGAACCGGGCGATAGTTTAGTCTATCTATTATAACCGTTAATGTTATTAAGCGTTGGTTGTTTCTTTATTGTTATTAGTGATTCCATTATTGTTAATAATGTTTTGCTTGTGGGTGAAGCTATTATTCTTGTATTTTCTACTCATATGTTGCCGATGGAGTTTTGTAACTTTCCCTCTATGTTTAAATGAGTCCAAATTGAGCTATGGCCGAGTAGTTGTGAAGGTATTCGTCTAAATATGCATGTAGTGGTATGATGAATATAATTATTTATGCTTGGTTTCATCAGGAACCAGTTTCTTAAGGGGCATTTGAACTCGTAAATAATATTGGCTCTGTAACTTTGTCAGCCATCTTTAACAAAACTTATACACACACAAACATATTCATATATATACAAATGTTTCGTTAATGTTGAGTTTATTTTTTGCTTCCCCTTTCTCTCTATATATAGTCTAAGTGAATTTAACTTTGACTTTTATTTTTCTAAAGTCTAACTGGGAAAAATATTTAATAAAAATTTTATATAGAAATTTTTTAAAGGTTTTAATAAAAAATTATTTTTCTTTTTAAATTCATTTATTCACTTATTTCTTTATTTTCTTATTATTTTATTCAGGTTTAAAAATCCCTCTTATATAATTGTAAATAAAATAACAAATTTAATTATATATATATATAGTCATCTGCAGACAGATCTGTTTTGCAGCTCATCAGTAAGGTTAGACATCCGATTGCTTTTTAGCCAGGATAAAAACCCGAGCGAATTGACGTCAGTCGGTGATTCTACCTCTGAGCTATGGGCACTCGGTAGAAGGAGGCAGACTTTTAGTGTTTGATATACCATGTAAGCATACGCCAATAGCTAAGAGTGTTTTAATTTATTACTGAATGAACAATGCGTAGATGCTAGAGTAGCTACTGTTTTTTCAAAGTCTACCATTCTTCCAGAGTGTTCAATCAGAGAGAGAGAGAGAGAGAGAGAGAGAGAGAGAGAGATCATATTAAGCATCTCTATGATTGTGCCCTCTCTCTCTCTCTCTCTCTCTCTATATATATATATATATATATATATATATATATATATAAAAGAAAGAAATGCAAGAAGACGTAAATGTTTTGAAACAAAACGTTCACTGCTTCTCGCATTTTTTTTCTTCTATACCAATTTCTCCCGTTGGAAAAGCCCCATTTCTGTTTTTAATATATATATATATATATATATATATATATATATATATATATATATATATCCGAGTGAATACAGAACGAAGAAAGAATTTTTTCAACGTCCAAAACATTAATTTAAAATAGTGCTCGATATATAATATATAGAGCTGTGAATAAATTAAATTTCTTTTTTCACTCCCTCTTTCTCTCTTTCCCTCTCTCTCTCTCTCTCTCTCTCTATCTATCTATCTATATATATATATATTATAAATTATATTTTAGAATATACATGTATATAATTTTTTTATATAAAATAAAAAATATTAAAAATAAAAGATAAAATAAAAAATTCTGTACATGTTCTAAAATATAATTTCTAATAAATATATATATATATATATATATATATATATATATAGAGAGAGAGAGAGAGAGAGAGAGAGAGAGAAAGAGAGAAAGAGGGAGTGAAAAAAGAAATTTAACATTAATTATCCGCAAGCAGTAATGATTATTATGTTGATGATAATGATGACGTTATCGCTATTCTAAAGACAGCCTTAATAATAGCAACAACGATCATTTTGGTAACGTTAAAGAATCCTGTGAGGCTGTCTGTTAAATCTAATGACATTTGCTGCCGTCTAAATTTCTTGTTGACATTTGGGCTAATGCTGTTGTGTGATGCGCTTGTCATCCTGATTTTGTTTTATTTATTCAGCCGTTGTTTTTATAACATTAAATTTACATTGGTGTTTTCTAAAAGCTGCGATGCTTTCTTCAATTTTATGCTACTCCATTAACGACACATGTTGCTAGTATGGCATGTTATTTTTTTCATCTTTTCTCTTCACATTTTCTTTCTCGTTGCTCTTCTTTCTTTCTTTCTTTCTTTCTTTCTTTCTTTCTTTCTCTAGTGTTTAATTCTTTCCTTTTTTAATCGTGTAATTCATTCGTTGTTTCTTTCTTTTTCAATCGATTAAATTCTCATTTATTTTCTTCCTCAATGTTCTAAATCCTTTCAATCAGCCAGTTAAGTTCCATACGTGATACACGCTTGGGCGATCATGTCTCTTTCGAGACATGACTGACTGGGCAGAAGATTATCCCGCAGTAGATTTCCATTACTTTCTGCGGTAGACTGGTTGCCGACCAAGGCTATAGAACCCAATCTGTTCTATTATTTAACCCATAACTGGAGGGAAGAGACGGATTAATACCTTTCCCAAGGGTATTTGCGCGTAAATGAATGCAAGGAATTCAACTGGAATTCGAAATCGGCTCCCAGATTATTCGTTCAGAGTCGATATCCACTGCGCCACAACGCACATACGCTTTTTAATTTTTTAATTCTTTCGGCTGTTCTTTCACAGGCATGCATTTTTTTGTTTCTTTATTTCTTTGTTTCTTTGTTTCTTTCTTTCCCAATTGTTTAATTCATTCATTTTTACGTTTTTCAATCAATTAAATTTTCATTTTCTTTTTTTTTCAATATGTTAAATTCTTTTTTCTTTTCAATTCCTTCGATTGCTCTTTCTCGGTAATCCGATTCATAAATGTCATTCTTTCATTCTTTTATTCGCAATCATTTAATGTCTTCGTTCTTGTTATCTGTCTCTTAAGTTCTCTTTTTCTCAATCTCTTAAATACTTTATTTCTAAGTCGTTAAATTCCATCGGTCGTTCTTTCTCAGGTATTTAATTCTTTTATAACTAGTTCTTCTTCTATGTGCTCTGTCCCTTCAGAACGTAGGCGATCATGGCCTTCCACGTTTCCCTATCCCTGATGGCTCTGAGCACGCCTTCTCCTGTTACACCATGCAATCCTCGTTCCGTCAACCGCCTGATTAGGTCCTTCAAATATGTTATCCGTTACTTTCCCCTGTTTCTTTTTCCCTCTATCTGGCTTGCTATCGGCTATAATATGATGTCTCGACTTACTCCAACGGTACATTAACGAACACTGCATCAGAAAACAGATAGAAAACTCAATATTTAATCAAGGCCTCCCTACTAAGATTGGATGTTCCCCATGGTCGTGTTAAACGTTGGGAACATGATCACATACCCTCATGCCAATGGTCAAAATATACTCAGCCCCATCAGCTGCGATATCGGGCACTTTGCATTGTCTATTTTTGTCAGCCGAGCCTTAGTCTGTAGACAGAGCCCCGACTGAGTCGTACTCTGCCCAAAGACAGGGAGCTTGATAAGCTCGAAAGCGGACTATCGGAACTCTGAATATTTACCTAAAATCTTCCCACTGAGACGGGATGTGACACAAGTTCGGGTTTAACGTGGGGAACCCGAGCGTGTACTCTCGGGGTAAGGGTAAAAATTTACTCAGCCCTGTACTCGCGGGATCGGGCACTTTGCATTCTCTATTTTTATCAGTCCACTCTTCAACCGTAGACAGAGAACCGACTGAATTGCACCCTACTCGAAGACAGAGAGCCTAACAACTGAGAGAGAAACAGCGAATAGACGGAACTCTCTCAATAGTCAAACTCTCTACCTTGGGGCAAAGTACGACAGTCGGTACTCTGTCTACGGACGGCGAGTTTATTGACAAAAATAGACACTGCAATGTGCCTGATCCCGTGGTTGCATTGGCTGGGTAAATTATGACCTTTGGATTGAATGTACGTCCTCGAATTTCTCACGTTTAATTCGACCTTGTCTCAGTGGGGAAAACTTTTGGATAAATATGCAGAATTCCGACAATCTGCTGTCGGGATAGCAATTGTCAAACTCTCTGCTTTCAGGTGGAGTACCTCTGTCGAGACAGGGCTAAGAAAAACAGACAATGTAACCCTGCCTTGCAACTCGCGGTTGCGGGAACTGGGTAACATTTTTCTCAGCCAAGTTTCTATTCGTAGACAAAGACCCGATTGATTCCTTCTCTACCCGGAGACAGAGCTTGACAATAGCGGAACTCTGAAAGTTCCTCCACTGAGATGGGATGTGAGTCGGTCTTTATGTGGGGAACCCGAGCAGGTACACTCGGTCCAAGAGTTAAAATTTTCCCAGCCTTCACATACGCGGAATCTTTCACTAAACTTCTTAGTCGATTCTCTGTCCGTACACAGAAGAACCTCGACTGAGACGCAGTATAGCCGAAGGCAGAGAGCTTGTTTTTTCTCCATTGCCGAATCTCAGTCCGTAAACCGAGGCCCGACTTGGTCGTTCCCTGCCCGAAGACAGAGAGCTTGACTGACAATTTCAAGTTCTTGCGAAACTCTGAGTATTTACTCGAAGTCCCCGCCACTGAAACAGAATGTGACACAAGATCGGATCTTATGTGGGGAAGTCAAAATTTCCCCAACCCCTGTATACGTGGGATCGAGTACTCTGCTTTTCAGTTCTTTACAGTCGATTCTCTGACTGTAGACGGAGGCTCGACTCAGTCGTTCTCTCAAAGTCTTCTCAATGAGACGGGATGTAGCACAAGGTCGAACTTTACGCCGAGCAGGTACACTCGGGCCAGGGTTCAAAATTTGCACGGCCATCGCATACGCGGGATCGGGGACTCTGCTTGTCCATATGTTCCCAGCCGAGTCCTTATCCATAGACATAGACTGCCTAAAGACAAAGAGCTTGTCTGTCCTCAGCCGAATCTCAGTCCGTAGACCGAGTAGCGACAGAGTCGTTCTCTACCCGAAGATACAGCGCTTCACTGACAGTTTCGAGATCACGTGGATCTCTGGGTATTTACAAAAGTCCCACAACTAAGGCGGGATGCAATACTAGGTCAGTTCTTAACGTTGGGTTTTGAGGCGCGTATACTTGGCCAATAATTAACCAGACCCCGCATACGCGGGATCGGGTTTTTGTTTATTTTCCCCCACACGAACCTCTGACCGTGAACACCCGAAGATGGAGATTCCGACAAGCCCGAGTTCGAGCAAAATTCTGGATATTTACCTAAACCCCCTCAAAATTACCCAGATCCCGCATATACGAGATTTGGTTATTTCTATTTTCGTCAGTCGAGCCTCTGCCCGGAGACATAGTCCCGACTAAGTTGCTTTCTGTCCGAAGACAATGAGCTTGACAAGGGCGATTTCGAGCGGAACTCTGAGTATTTAGTTATGTCTACCCCCATCCACTGAGGCGGGATGCCACACAAGTTCAGTTTTTAACGTGGGTTTTCCAAGCGCCTAGACTCGGGCAAAAATTACCCAAACCCCGCATACACGGGATCAGGTTCTTGTTTGTGTTTCTCAGGTGAGGCTCTGTCGTAGACAAAGCTTAGTTTGAGTCCCTCTCCGGTAGAAGACAGAGAGTCCAACAAGGTCAAGTTCGATCTAAACTCTTGGTTTTTACCCAAGATCTAACCATTGAGAGGGACGTGATACAAGGTCCGTTTTAATGTGGGGTTTCTGAGCATGTACACGCGGGTAAAAATTACTCAGACCCTGCACATAATTCTTTCCCTCTTTCTTTCTTTCTTTCTTTCTTTCTTTCTTTCTTTCTCGTTCAATTCTTTTTTCTTCCTTTCTTTCTTTCGTAATCGATTAATTCTTTTACTTTTTCTCTATCGCTTAATTCTTTCTTAATCGTTTAATTTCTTCTTTTTCTGTCTTTCAATTCTTTTATTTATTTCTTTTTTATTCGTTCAATTCTTTGTTTTTTTTTTTTCTTAATTTCTTTATCGTTTAATTCTTTCTTTCTCTGTCGTCTCTTCTTTCTTTCTTTCTTTCTTTCTTAATTGCTTACTTCTTTCTTGCTCTATCTTTGAGTTAATTCATTCTACGGTTCAATTCTTTCTTTCTTTCTTTCTTTCTTTCTTTCTTTCTTTACCCTTCAATTATTTCTTCCTTAAACGTTTGTTATTATCTACTTTCTTAATTGTTAAATTCGTTCTTTCTTTCTCACTTTTTTTCAAACTTCCTTTCTTTTCCAGTCGTAGGAAATGCTATATATTCATCGTTAATTTCATCCGACGGAGAAGATTGTAATAAACTCTTATCGGTGTTGATTGGGCGCATCTTGTTTTCTGTTAATCTACTTGTATCGAACTGATACGATAACACGAGAAAGGAATGAATAACCCTTGAACTTAGTCCACGCGTCTTCTCCTGCTGCGGCTCAGCTAAGTGTTTAAAAAAAAAGACGGAAAGCGTGACTCTGAAATCCGAAGATACATTGGGAGAGTGAAAGATTCATTCCAAAAGCTAAGCAAAGTATTGAGAAACAGGAAAAACTCCTTAGAAACAAAGAAAACAGTACTTAACTATTATGTAATACTAGCAATATAGCCCGGCATTGCTCGGGTGTAATGAAAGCTTTAAAACTAATCCATGGTCCTGGAGCTCAGACTCTTTGGACGTTGGCACGAAAGACTAAAAAGCAATAGTTGTTTCCAGTTAAAGCGAAACCGTAGACTGAAAGAAAAATGAATGGATGTAGTCAAATTTTGATTTCCTGGTATCGATATCAAATAAGTTTTTTTGTCTTAAACTGAATTTTGGAGGCTAAATAAGTCCTCTGAGTAAATGGCATCATGGCTGAAACTAAGAACTACAATTATACCTACTTAGAGCCAAACCTGAAGCAAAAACTAAAATAAAAGGGCTGAAAAAATACAGACATACAGCCAGATAAACAGACACACACACAAACATCTTGCCGTTTATATATATATATATATATATATATATATATATATTATCGATTTTCTGCACTATTGTAAGAACTGCAACCTTGAAACTTCTGAATATCGTTTCTTATGTCTTTGTCTATGAGTGTATCAAATTTGATTAAAATCGGACCACTCCTTCTATATTCCATTTTTTTTATTATCGATTTTCGATATTTATCGGGTGTAATTCGACACAAAACCTAGCTAAGAACACTCGCAGACGCTTATAGTACAACTGTGTAAATTTTCAAGAAAATAGGTAACGGACGGACACACACTATATAGGTAACGGACGGACACACACACACACGCGCGCACACACACACACACACACACACACACACACACACACACACACACACACAGACAAAGTTCCAGTTATAAATACGTTTAGATCAGTTCACCTACACGGTAATGAATGTTGGATAATCTCACAGATGAAGAACCTGTGAGGAGATTATCAACAAAATACAGGCAGGTAGATCAACCAAATGCAGGTGACAATTCTATTCCAGCAGCTTCTTTTCTTGCGCTTCCCGCCTGTGGAACTCCCTTCCATATACTTGCTTTCCTGACGGCTATAATATCCAGGAATTCAAATGCAATGTCAATTCCCATCCCTTATCCGCTAAACTCTCTACATCATCCCGTGTATCTTGTTCTTTTCCTTTCTCTCTACCTTCTCAAATGTCTTCACTCCTGTGTTCACACCCTTCTCTTGACCTTTCTCTTTCACCCCCTGTAGTTGATTCGCCTTTGTCTTCACTCTCGTCCTGCCTAATACTTCAACTCTCTTATGTAACCTACTGCACATCAGTGGCGTTAACGCCTTGCTTGAGGTGAAATGATTAAAAGCAAAAAGAGACTTGAAACAATAAAAATGTAGTTCTACAGAAGGATGCTGGGAATACTATAGGACGAACATGTGAGCGATACCAGAGTTTTATAGAAAATTTGAACAAAAAGGAAACATCCTTAACATCTAGAAGAAACAGTTCAAATTTCTAGGATACATAAAGAGAAATGGGGGATTCGAAAATTTGATACCCAAAGGACATAATGAAGGCAATAAAGATAGCGGAAGATGACGCATAATCTACCCAGAGAGTTTGAAAAAATGGATGGAGGACCAAGGTTTGGAGTGATAATAAAAAGACAACATTTATTAAGTTGATTTTCTAAGCTTAGAAATCCGAAAGCACAAATCCGAAAATATGGAACTCCTAGTAAGAATCAAACTCACTACTCAGTGGTAACAGGCTTTGGTGAGATATGCTTAGCTATGATACCACATGGTGGTGTCCCAAATGTTTGTCTAATGTCACTTGGATGTGGCACAAAGCCGAATGTATTGAACACCTAGTAAGAAACAAACTCACTACTCAGTGGTAATAGACTTTGGCGAGACATGCTTCTGAACAATTATACCATGTGGTAGTGTCCAAAATGCTTGTCTAACGTCGCTCGGATGTGGCAGAAGGTCGAATGTATGGAACACCCAGTAAGAATCAAACTCACTACTCAGTGGTAATAGGCTTTGGCGAGGCATGCTTCCTAACAATTATACCATGTGGCGGTGTTCCAAATGTTTGTCTAATGTCGCTTGGATGTGGCACAAGGCCGAATGTATTGAACACCTAGTAAGAAACAAACTCACTACTCAGTGGTAATAGACTTTGGCGAGACATGCTTCTGAACAAATATACCATGTGGTAGTGTCCAAAATGCTTGTCTAACGTCGCTCGGATGTGGCAGAAGGCCGAATGTATGGAACACCCAGTAAGAATCAAACTCACTACTCAGTGGTAATAGGCTTTGGCGAGGCATGCTTCCTAACAATTATACCATGTGGCGGTGTTCCAAATGTTTGTCTAGTGTCGCTTGGATGTGGCACAAGGCCGAATGTATTGAACACCTAGTAAGAAACAAACTCACTACTCAGTGGTAATAGACTTTGGCGAGACATGCTTCTGAACAATTATACCATGTGGTGGTGTCCAAAATGCTTGTCTAACGTCACTCGGATGTGGCAGAAGGCCGAATGTATGGAACACCCAGTAAGAATCAAACTCACTACTCAGTGGTAATAGGCTTTGGCGAGGCATGCTTCCTAACAATTATACCATGTGGCGGTGTCCCAAATGCTTGTCTAACGTCACTCGGATGTGGCAGAAGGCCGAATGATATGGGATGGAACGCACTATTTTGTTGTAATTCATCTAACGAGACAACCTTGGTAACCATTACACCACGTGTAATGGTTACCAAGGTTGTCAGGTTACCAGTGCCCAAAATAAAGATATGATTTTCTAAGCGTACCTTAAGTTTGACACAGGGCCGAAAGTATGGGATATCCAGTGAGGATCAAACTCAATTGTAATTGTCTAAGTGAAACAAGCTTGCAAACTATTATAAGATGTCTAACGTTTATTAAGATATTCCGCCCGTGCATTGAATACTGCTGCCATATCTGGTCGAGTGCCCCTGCTATCCACCTAGGGGTCCTTGATAAAATTCAACGGAAAATCTGTAATGTGATCGATCCCGACTTAGCAGCTCAGATACAGTCACTTTCTCACCGGCGCAATGTGGCTTCCCTGTGTCTCTTCTACAAATACATTCACGGCTTCTGCTCCGATGAACTTAGCTCTCTGGTTCCTCCCTATGTATGAATTTACTCAAGCTACAAGATTAGCAACTAGGTCCCACCCTTTTACTGTGAAACCGATAAAATGTAAACGCAAATTCTACTCTTTCAGCTTGTTTCTCGCACTTCCCGCCTGTGGAATTCCCTTCCGTATACTTGCATCCCCGACAGCTACAATCTCCAAGAATTTAAATGTAAAGTCAATAGTCATCTCCTATCTCACTAACCTGCATCCCCTCTCTCATGCTTCTTTCGCCGTCCACCCCACTCTCATGAGTATTTTTATCCTTCTCTTACCCACTTCCTGACACCCCCTATAATCTGTCACTCTTTCTCATAACTTTCCTCCTATGTAACTCCCTGCACAACAGTGGCAGTAAAATGCCTTGCTTGGGGCGATATGATTATTTAAAAAATACAAACGAAATTCTGTAGAGTCAATATCGTCAATGTCCTGAAGAAACACCGTACATGAATAGTGAGGTCGGTCATTAGAGGTCGCTCATCTAATATGGATGTGTACCATCTGACATTGAATTACAGCTATTTTTATTCTGTTGTTTATTCAATACAAGGTGTAATAGCTACTAAATGTAGAGGCTTAGTTAATTGACTGTTTAGTTTTCTACGGTTTATCAACCCTTTTCTTTCTTTATTCATTTATTTCTTTCAGTTATTTCCTCATCGTTCATTTCTTTCTTTCTCTATCTCTTACTTTCTTTCTTTCTTTCTTTCTTTCTTTCTCACTAAGAAATAAATACTTGAATGATGGTGAAAGAAAGAATAAAAGGATTCAGAAAGAAATAATTGAACGACAGAGAAAGAATTGGGCGATAAATAAGTTAAGGCAGAAGAGAAAGAAAGAAAGAATTTAACGATTAAGAAAAAAAAAGATAAAGAAATAATTGAACGATAAAGAAAAAATCAATTAAACCATTAAGAAAGAAAGAAAGTTATGAGCGATAGAGAAAAAAGAAAGAATTAAGCGATTACAAAAGAAGAAAAAAAAGAAAGAAAGAATGAACGATAGAGAAAGAAGGAATAAAAGAAAGAAATGAACAATAGAGAAAGAAGGAAAAAAAAGAAAGAAAGAACGAATTAGACGATAAAGAAAGCAAACCAGAAAATACTTCAGATTGAAATAATTTTTTTTTTTAGATAAAAATGGTTTAATAATATGAGTTTTGCTTATTAACTCATAGCCGGGAAACAAAAGCTGTATTCCTACCTTTTCCCAATGATATTTTCTCGTAAGTGAATATATAGAATCCAACTGGAATTGAAACTAGGCTCTCCGATTATCAATTCCAAGCCGTTATCAATTACACCATCCACACATCCAAGCTTAGAGCACATAGTATCCCCCCCCCCCCCAAGCAGTCTCCTATCTAGGTACAAGTTTGTTAAAAGGCGTAAAGAGAGAACTACATTGTGCAAGGATATGTTAGCTAGGTAACAGTTTATTCTAAACTTGAAGAGGTTAAATTGTACTACTCTGGGAAGCATACTTTCGGGAGTCACTTCTCTTGTAAACTCTTCAATTCTAGAGTAAGCCGTTATCTATCCTACGTATCCTCATTTTTATTTCGTCACCCGTAATACGTTATAACTTTCTGAACAACCTATTCTTTCTTTCTTTCTTTCTTTCTTTCTTTCTTTCTTTCTTTCTTTCTTTCTTTCTTTCTTTCTTCGCTATTTCTCAGTGTGGTGTAATGGTTAGCAAGCTTGCCTCGCTGAAACCTGTTATAATTGAGTAGTGAGTTCAGTCCTTACTTGGTGCCTCATACGTTCGGCCTTGTGCCACATCTAAGAAAATGCTTAGAAAATTTATTAGTTCTTCTTTTTATTTCAAACAATTATATGACGCAAAATGTGTCAAAGTTTCATGTTTTATGTTTGTTATCTGGTTTTCTTTAATTTTTTTTTTTGAAAAGTGTGATTAGACATTTTTGTTTTATGTGCGCATGCTCAGTCTTCTTTCGAATACACAACTTCGCCGAAATAGGAAAAAGAAAAAAAGAATTTTAGGACTTGATTACTTCGAGATGTTAAGCATTGGAATGTATTTACTTCTGCGAAATTCCAGTGACAAGGAGTTTTCTTGCTGCTTCTTTTTCTCTACTTATCTTTTTTTCGCTGTGAAAAGGAGATTTTTCTAACGGAGTAAAAGAAAGACAGAAAATGGAAGAAATAGGAATTAGAATGACTTTCTCGATTTATTTTGTTAAAGCAAAAATATAAGCATTTTCTTTTCTTTCTGTTTTTAGAATGCTATCAAGTACAATCATAGAAACACGTATAGAATCAGTTATTGAATCAATTATAGGAACAATTATAGTATCAGTAATAGAAACAATTCTAGAAACAATAATAGATCAATTATAGAATCAATTATATGAACAATTATAGTATCAGTTTTAGAAAGAATTATAGGAACAGTTATAGAATCAATTATAGAAACAATTATTGAAACAATTATAGGATCAATTATAGAAACAATCATAGAATTAATTATAGAATCAAATATAGAGACAATTATAAAAACAATTTTAGAGACAATTATAGAACCAATTATAGAAACAAATATAGATTCAATTATAGACTCAATTATAGAAACAATTATAGGATCAATTATAGAAAATCATAGAATAAATTATAGAATCAAATATAGAGACAATTATAAAAACAATTATAGAGAGAATTATAGAAACAATTATAGGATCAATTATAGAAACAAATATAGATTCAATTATAGATTCAATTATAGAAACAATTATAGGATCAATTATAGAAACAATCATAGAATTAATTATAGAATCAAATATAGAGACAATTATAAAAACAATTATAGAGACAATTATAGAAGCAATTATAGAAACAATTATAGGATCAATTATAGAAACAATCATAGAATTAATTATAGAATCAAATATAGAGACAATTATAAAAACAATTATAGAGACAATTATAGAAGCAATTATAGAAACAATTATAGGATCTATTATAGAAACAATCATAGAATTAATTATAGAATCAAATATAGAGACAATTATAGAAACAATCATAGAATTAATTATAGAATCAAATATAGAGACAATTATAAAAACAATTATAGATTCAATTATAGAAACAATTATAGAAACAATTATAGAACCAATTATAGATTCAATTATAGAAACAATTATAGATACAATTATAGGATCAATTATAGAAAAAATCATAGAATAAATTATAGAATCAATTATAGAAATAATTATGTGCCTGGACAAAGACATACTTATTTTACGACAACCTGTTTTTTGTATTTTTGCATGGATATATGCCAACCAATGGAAAGATATTTAGATTGGCGATCTTGAAATGTTACTTTTTTCCATCAGAATCTCATGACGCCAAACTTTAACTCAGAGTATTACTTTGAACAGCTTTTTCTCTCATCACTTGTAAATAGAATAAATTACTCTTACACGGTGAAAAATAACAGGTTCGTTTGTGCAGCTGTTAGCACTTTTGCTTCGGATCGCAGTATCTGCACGTCCTCCTTAACTACGCAAACTGGTTTTACAGTACCAGCTTAGTTGATACATTGTAAAAAGTGTACCATTTGTTGATAATATAGTGGATGCGTTGGAGTTTTCTCCTTAGAAAGGGTATGTAGTGAGCCCCGACTAAAAAAAATTTAATATAAAAATAAGATATATAAACAAAAATTAAAATAATTTAAATTAGAATAAAGCATTGGCGGTTTCTTTCTTTCTTTCTTTCTTTCTTTCTTTCTTTCTTTCTTTCTTTCTTAATCGTTTAATTCTTTCTTTCTCTAACGTTGAATACTTTCTTTATTGTTCAATTATTTATTTTCTTTCCCTTTTCTTTATTAATCGTTTACTTTCTTTCTCTGCCATTCAAGTCTTTGTTTGTTTTTTTCTTTCTTTCTTTCTTTCTTTCTTTCTTTCATTCTTTCTTTCTTTCGTTCTTTCTTAATCGTGTAATTCCTTCTTTTTCTACCCTTTAATCCTTTCTTTGTTTTTTCTTTCTTTCTTAATAATTTAATTCTTTCTTTCTTTTTTCTTTCTTTCTTTCTTTCTTTCTTTCTTTCTTAATCGTTCAATTATTTATTTCCTTTTTTCTTTCTTTATTAATAGTTTACTTTCTTTACATTTAGGTCTTTCTTTCTTTCTTTCTTTCTTTCTTTCTTTCTGTCTTAATCGCTTAATACTTTCTTTTTCTACCCTTCAGTCCTTTTTGTTTTTCTTTCTTTCTTAATAATTTAATTCTTTCTTTCTTTCTTTCTTTCTTTCTTTCTTTCTTTCTTAATCGTTTAATTCTTTCTTTCTCTACTGTTCAATACTTTCTTTATCGTTGAACTATTTATTTCCTTCCTTCTTTCTTTATTAATCGTTTACTTTCTTACTTTCTTTCTGTCTTTCTTTCTTAATCGTTTAATACTTTCTTTTTCTATCCTTCAGTTCTTTCTTTCTTTCTTTCTTAATAGTTTAATTCTTTCTTTCTTTTTTATTTTGTTTATCACTTTCTTCCTTTATTTCTAAAACTCTCTATATAGACTTATCACTTAACTAATGAGAAGACAACCCTCAATAAAAAGAAATAGAAGAAAAGAATGATCACGGCCCAAAAAAATGGCGGAAATTTACTGAACCAGACTCTAGTCATTTATGACTAGAAATCTACCAAAATAAAAGAGGCATAAATTCCGCTATATATAAAAAAAAAACTGAAAAAAAAAGAGGAACGCTGAAAATAAAATAATTTCGGCCAAGCAAAAAAATGAACACAAACCGACATGTAATTTTAGCCGAAACCAAGCTTCGCACCAGTACACTGGGAGCCCTGTCAAAAAGGATATAAAATATCTCGAGGCAGAAAAAAGAGAAGGGACCACCAAAGACATCAGCCATGCGTATCGCATGAAGAAGTTAATTGGCCATCTGCTTAAGATATTTTCCGCCCCTCGTAGAACCAGGAAAAGACAACAGATAGACGACATAACTATTTCTAAGATGACAACTACTACCAAGTTCGGACTAATAACTTGTCAGTTATTACTGATCCGAAACGAACTTTCTACCGACTGCTATTGTTACGTGTTAAGGGTAACAAAAGAAAAAACTGATTGACCAAAACTCAGATTAAATCACAAATATTTAATTTACAATAACACAAAATAAAAATATATTACAAATATACAATTTTTTGCATTCAAATAGAAAACAGAATTTACTACTGGCAGAGTGACGGGTAAGTGTTACGAAGGGGAAGGAAGGTGTCAAGTATCTTTACTCAGTTAAGCGAGCGAGGTAGTTTAAGTGCTATACTTTATGAAAATCCTCAAATGTTTTTATAAAGAATAATTTCCAGTATGGTCAATGAAAGAGTCAAAAATATCTATTTACCCAGTTAGTTCCTTGAGGTTCTCTTTCAGGTTTTAGTTGGTCAGCAACTTTTCTTAGAGATTCTTTCGGCTGGATTCACGGATCCACAAATTGGGCCGGAGTTGATAATGTCAGCAAATCCTGTTAACAACTAACTACTCTCTTCCCAAAACCTATTTTTATAGGGGCTAACACCTAATTTACATATTTCTCGAATCTACTGGAATTTTCTCGAACATTCTAGCATCTTCCAAACGTTCTATTTCTAATTTCCTTATTTTTATGACTACTTCATGAATTAAAAATTTTTTGTGATAACAAGTAGGACTCAATAAAATCCCTTACTGTTGTGGATTCAGGGTAAGGAACTGCACAAAATAATGAACAACAAAACAGATATGGAGATAGAAAAGTAGATTATATTGAACGCAATATACAAACTTGAACGCAGGTTAGTAAATCCAGGAATATTATTAGTAAGAAATAAATATACACAAGTCTTGAAGTGAAGTCGTTGGAAATAGTATATTCGTGTATAATATTCTAGCTAGTCTGACTTCTGAAGTGGTAATCTCTGGCTAAATTCGGTATCTCTCGGTAACTTACGTATCAGTTCCGGTACTCTCCAATAACTGGCTACGAATATTCTCTCCAACTGCAACTGCAACTCCTGTCCTCTCTATGTCAGGAGTATATGTACACTCAGTCGAGTCCATTATTATATACAAAAAGGGGAGATCCCACAACACCCTCCACCCTATATTCTTTTTTTGCGGGTAGTTAATATTTTTCAGCTTGGGATCTATGATTAGTAGCTCCGTAAATTTTCGTTTTCTGCTAGTTCTTCTAATTTCTGTATTTATTCGAGGTCTCTGAATCTCAAACGCTTCAACTTACTACAACCTTTAGACATTATTAATATTATTTTTATATATAAATGCATCCTCGTAACACTATCAAGATCGGACTTATAAACGAGCTTTTCCTACACCGAAAATCAAAGGACTAAGTACAATCTAAATCAAATAAATATAAACTTATTTATAAATGGGACTTTGTCTGTGTGTGTATGTGTGTCCGTTACCTATAGACTCCGAAACGGCTGAACCGATTTTCTTGAAAATTTGCACAATTGTACTATAAGCGTCTGCGAGTGTTCTTAGCTAGGTTTTGTGCCGAGGTACCCCCGATAAATATCGAAAATCGATAATCGAAAAAATCGGGTTATAGAAGGAGTGGTCTGATTTTAACCAAATTTGATACACTTATAGACAAAACCATAAGGAACGATATTCAAAAATTTCAAGGTTGCAGTTCTTATAATAGTGCAGAAAATCGATAATATATATATATATATATATATATATATATATATATATATAAAAGGCAAGATGTTTGTGTGTGTGTCTGTTTATCTGCTTGTATGTCTGTATTTTTTCAGCCCTTTTATTTTAGTTTTTGCTTCGAGTTTGGCTCTAAGTAGGTATAACTGTAGTTCTTAGTCTCAGCCATGATACCATTTACTCAGAGGACTTATTTAGCCTTCAAGATTCAGTTTACAACGAAAAAACCTATTTGATATCGATACCAGGAAATCAAAATTTGATACATCCATTCATTTTTCTTTCAGTCTACGCTTTCGCTTTAACTGGAAACAACTATTGCTTTTTAGTCTTTAGTGCCAACGTCTAAAGGGTCTGAGCTCCAGGACCATGGATTAGTTTTAAAGCTTTGATGTACATGGCCTCCAATATCGTCTTCTTTTATTTTTTTTTTTTCATTTTGAAAAAATGTTAGTTGCTGACGATATGTGAAATCTCCCTTAGGGATTTCATGTTGAAATGATCATACAACAACAATTTTGAACATTGAAGACTTATTATATATATATATATATATATATATATATATATATATATATATCCTTGTATTCCTAAAAAATAACTAACACGATACTTCTGTTAAGTTTTTATTGCATATACTTGTATACGAACATGTTTCTCTGGAATTCGTCAGTTTAGAGATTATCCAATTGACTGTTCGTTCCCAAACTATTCGGATTGTCTATCAGTCATTTTCAAAGAGATTGCTTATTCTATTTCATGCAGTGTGAAAATGTTACTGTAAACTGTATAAGTTGCTGAAAGGCAGACCTATTCTTAATTCGCGAATATGGCTAGTATATTGTCGCCGTGTTCTTAGTTGCTGCTGTTGATTAATGTTTAAAATTTGCTTTGTTTTTTCATTGAAAAAACAGCAAATAATAAAGGCTTGAAAAGAACTTAATGTCTATCAAAAACCTATCGCCCGGTTAACACTCCACCCACGTCTATTGAACAGGTTAAGAGGCTCATCCCTTGTTCCCTGGTTAGGATGTGGTTTCTGGCTTTCTCTTTTTCAATCTTCTCACTTTGGTTTCTTTTTTTTCAATTGGAGTAGATAGATCTATCTATCGCCCGGTTTACACTCCACCCACGTCTATTGAATGGGTGAAGAGGTTCATCCCTTGTTCCCTGGTTAGGATGTGGTTTCCGGCTTTCTCTTTTCCAATCTTTTCACTATTACGTAGCCTCCTGCACATCAGTGGCGTTACCGCCTTGCTCGGGGTGATACGATTAAAAAAACAAAAACCTTGATCTAAGTAGAGTTTATCTCTTGAGATACATGCGTTGTTTACTTACATCTAGAATGCTAAATTAGTGTTGGTAGAATTCAGTGTATGTGGTTTAGGATCTTCGAACGTTCAGTAGTCCTATTGAGAGAGAGAGAGTGAACGATTCTCTGTGTTCCCTCGTATGTAGGGCGTTTATATAACTTCCTGTTATCATGTTGTGTGTCTAACTGTGTATGTTTATCCTAGAATTGGTAGGGTTTACTTCCATCCTTATATTGATACAATCATCTGCATTATTTGAGGCCCGATTCTGGGTGTACTGGATTCACCCTAAGACATACCAAATTAAGTTTTGCATTCGATGTCACCTTAGTGTTAAAAGACCTACAAGCCTCGAAGGTTGACTTAGAAGATAATTCCAAAGTCACCAAATGAAAAATCGGGCCTAAAAAATGTCAATAAGTGCCCCAGCAAAAAGAAGGAGGTGAACCAAGCTGAACGCAGGAGAGAGAAAAACTTCCATCATAAAAATGAGTAAGCAACACATGAAAAATTTGCTTAAGTAATCTTATTTGACGTTACTTATTTAATATTACATAGTAAGGACGCAGAAAGCGCTTATCTCTCTTTGGTTGAGATAAATCACAAGTAACGGCCCCTTAATGACGTCATACCAAAGAGTGACGAAAGCGCCAATCAATTTCAGTTTTTTGACAGGAACCAAACGGATATGGTTGCTTCCAATACTTCACCCAACACCCGGGTTAAATTTACCTTCATAGCAGCTTAGAAGTCCACGGTGCCGTTTTCATTTGGGAATGTGTCTTTCTCAGATAAATAATGAAACTCCAGCTCGCATTTCTCAATTTGGGAAAACCCAAGAGTCGCCGATTCACATTCGTGGAATATGTCATCGCCTGGAACATATAGGAATCCTACCAATTTGAATGTGGCGTCCTAAAATTAATTTCTCCAGGTACAGGAATGTCTCTATATTATAGTTAAGATCCTTCCTTTTTGTTTCTCCTTAAGCTCCGCTTTGCTGTGTAGATATATGATATGTTATTCTTCACATGCTACACGTATATATATATACGCTCTCACACCCTGATTGAGCACTCTGGAAGAATGGTAGACTTTGGTAGACTTTGAAAAAAACAGTAGCTACTCTAGCATCTACGCAATCATTCATTCAGTAATGAATTTGAACACTCTCACTACTAGCGTATAAATACATGGTATGTCACACGCTGAAAGTCTCCCTCCTTCTACCGAGCGCCCATATCTCGGAGGTAGAATCGTCGACTAACGCCAATTCGGTCTATCCATACTGATGAGCCGTGATACAGCGAAACAGATCTGTCTGTGGATGACTATATATATATATATATATATTGTAATTTTGTTATTACAATGGTTTATAAAAACATTACATTACTACACAAAAAATTTTCATGTTCTTCTTCAGGTGATAATTTAAAATAATTGATGAAAATGATTTATTTAGAAAACATAAAATGAATTCATCGTAATTTAGAAAATTAATGAGTGGTAGAATATGCTTGTAGGTGTGTCAAAAGTAAATGCATGAAAAGTTGGTTTTAATTTACATGTTCTTTCCCTTCCTCATAATATATATATATATATATATATATATATATATATATAGTAATTTCTAAGCGCAGTTTAGATGTGGTACATGCCCAAAAGTATAGGGTGCCCAGTGAGGTTCGAACTCACTGCTCGGTTGCAATGGTTCTAGCTAAGATAACATCGCTAAACATTACACCACCTTGATGGGCGCCCGAGGGACATTCAAATGGGTTAATAAATCTTTCTTCCATACTCCCCCCACCGCGTGACAACATTATTAGCGATCTTCTTCTTCTATGTGCCCTGTCCCTTCAGGACGTAGGCGATCATTGCTTTCCACGTTTCCCTATCCCTGGTGGCTCTGAGCACGCCTTCTTCTGTTACACCATGCAATCCTCGTTTCGTCATCCACTTGATTAGGTCCTTCAAATATGTTACCCATTGCTTTCCCCTGTCTCTATCTGGCCTGTTAGTATCAGATTTTCCAAGCCCTCCTTCCTTGTTGCGTGTCCCAGGAACTTAAACTGTCTCTTCCTGATGCTAAGTATTAATTTCCTTTTTGTTTTCTTCATTTCCAAGACCGCAGAACCACATATTTTAATGTATTTTCAAGGATTTTAAGACATATATAAATGTTTTTTTTTTAATCCGATGTGAAATATCCATAGATTTTTATGTTCTTTTATCTTTAAATCAAGCGTTTCATACAAATTTCTTTTGATGTGTGAAGATAATGACTGCAGACAGTAGATAAGCAAGAGATATACAATGGCTCGAAGCTGTACCTTATCCTGAGTATTTTATACTTTTCTTGTGTCTTTATCTCAGTTTAATTCTTTTATAAGCTGTAAAGGCCGCTAAGCAACCAAAATTTACAGAATTCTGATAATATCAACGTGTGTGTTCCTTTTAATGGAACAGTCCATGAGTTTGGAATCATTTTCAAAGAAGGCAGTCGACAGTTATTTATCGTACGTATGTACGTCTTGCAGCCGCTTCCCGCCTCCGTTACCGATCAACATCTGTGGGCTTTTGGAGATGTCGGGTTTGGTTTTCAGTATCTTGATGACTAAGCACATTCTTTCAACTTGAAGCGGACAGTGCGTGTTCTTCTGTCGACCTGCTGACCTGCAGGATTTGAATTCTTCATATCAGTATGACAAGAAGACACTGAAAAAATGTTATAATATATTTAGGAATATTTAGAAGTTGGTAAAAAATGTCTGCATGTTTTGAATTTTTTGGTAAATTTTCAAGAATTCTCGATATATTCCTTCTTAGTCAAAACACTCTCATAGGACTGGAGTAGTAGTAGTAGTAGTAGTAGTAGTAGTAGTAGTAGTAATCTTCAGAGTAATAATAATAAGATGATGAAAGTAGCTCTTATCAACATAAAATTTAAGTTTATTTTTCTTTCCGTTTTACTTTTAGCCAAACATTCTTTTTTGAAGAACTTTTAGAGCAGTGCTACTCAAAGTGTGGTACGCGTACGCGAACCATCATCTGCCGGTACGCGGAGATTTTCCAGAAAAGAAAGAAGCAATAGTAAAACTCTATGCCAATTAAAATTAATATTTTGTTTTACTGTTTGTCTATTTTTTAGAAGACTAATGCTTTTTATTAAATTAAAATTGCTTACGAAGTATTAATATTAACTTTAAATATTTTTTCTGGATTTTTAAAAATATATATCCTCGAAACCAGTGGCCGTAACTAATATAGCACAAATATGGTACCGGTCAATGGCCCACTGGAAAGACTTGTTACGTCAATGATGATTGTCCTGAGAATGAACAAGATATCATGTCCTCATGTTTATTACAGATAGTCTCAAAATGTCCCTGAAATAGTAAATATCTAAAAAAAAAAAAAAAATTCCGGGGTTCACAGTCTCCCCATCTTACTCAGCTGGATTGGCTTGCCGGTCCCTGGCACATTGAAAAAAAAACAAAAAAAAAACTACCAGTCCGCCACATCAGATAGTTTGAGAAGCACTGTTCTAGAGGACTCTGCTTTGCTTTTAATCAGTAAGACATCGTAACTCCGCGATAATGGCTGGCTACTCTTGTTTTCTGAACACACCCAACTTCTACGGTAGCTAGCCAATCCCTCTTGCAAACACACATAGAGATCGCCTCAGGTTTACACTACGATGAACGGAGCTTAATTATAGTTTTCGAGAGAGAGCACATAATTAAATGAAAGTGAAGAGTTTGAACAATACCAGTCAGTTAAGTACCATACGTGATACACACTTGGACGATCATGTCTCGAAAGCGACATGAATGACTGGGCAGAACATTATCCCGTAGTAGGTTGCCATTACTTTCTACGGTAGGCTGGTTGCTAGCCAAGGCTATAGAACCCAATGTTTTCTTGAAAATTTACACAGTTGTATTATAAGCGTCTGCGAGTGTTCTTAGCTAGGTTTTGTGTCGAGGTACCTCCGATAAATATCGAAAATCGATAATCGAAAAAATCGGGTTATAGAAGGAGTGGTCCAATTTTAATCAAATTTGATACACTCATAGACAAAACTATAAGAAACGATATTCAGAAGTTTCAAGGTTGCAGTTCTTACAATAGTGCAGAAAATCGATAATATATATATATATATATATATATATATATATATATATATATATATATATAAGGCAAGATGTTTGTGTGTGTGTCTGTTTATCTGCTTGTATGTCTGTATTTTTTCCAGCCCTTTTATTTTAGTTTTTGCTTCGAGTTTGGCTCTAAGTAGGTATAATTTTACTTTTAGTCTCAGCCATGATACCATTTACTCAGAGGACTTATTTAGCCTTCAAAATTCAGTTTACAACGAAAAAAACCTATTTGATATCAAATTTGATACACTCATAGACAAAGACATAAGAAACGATATTCAGAAGTTTCAAGGTTGCAGTTCTTACAATAGTGCAGAAAATTTGTTATTTAACCCATCTATGATATGTGACTTCGCGTTAGCTCACTGAGGATTTAGAGTAGCTCCGTTTAGCCAATTTCACTGAAATGGAATGACTATATCGAATCCATTGCTAAATCCGCTGCTATGAAAGTCGGTTCTCTGTGTAGGGCCCGGAAGTTTTTTCCGTCTAAATCTATCCTGCACATTTATAAATCTACCATCCGCCCGTGCATTGAATACTGCTGCCACATCTGATCGGGTGCCCCTACTATTCTTCTCGGGCTTCTCGATAAGGTTCAGAGGAGGGTCTGTAATGTGATAGGTACCGACTTGGCAGACCGCCTACAGTCTCTCTCCCACCGGCGCGACGTGGCTTCCCTGTGTCTCTTCTATAAATACTTTCACGGCTTCTGCTCCGATGAACTTAGATCACTGGTGCCCCCTAAATACGAATTTGAACGAGATACTAGATTAGCAACTAGATCCCACCCTTTTACAGTGAAACCGATAAAATGCAATCGCAACTTCTACTCCAACAGTTTCTTTTTTCGCACTTCCCGACTGTGGAATTCCCTTCCACATGATTGCTTCCCCGACGGCTACAATCTCCAGGAGTTTAAATGTAAGGTCAATAGACACCTCCTAACACTAACCTGCTCCTATTCTATCAAACACTCTTCCCATCTGCCCAACCCTCATCCTCGCTATCCTTACTCATCTGTCACCTTCCTCCTGACATTCCCGACCACTCCTTCTCTTTACCTTCCCCTATGTAGCCCCATGCGCAATAGTGGCAGTGGAATGCCTTGCTTGGGGTGAGATGATTAAAAAAAAAAAAAAAAGCAGTTAGGGCGTTTCCCAACAAGTGCTTCTGGGATTGTTCCGGCGATAATGACCACTTTAATATCCAATAAATTTAGAAATCACCTCTCTAACCAAATGATTTTGGGCTTCAAACCCGGGTCTCATGGTCACTATTCGGCCACATGAAAGCAGGTTCGGTGTGTAGTTTCTTTAGCTTTCCTCTCCTCGTCGGTACAAGCTAGTTAATAAACGACTGATTAAAGTGGTTTTCAAAGGGAAGCAAAGAAGTTTTTAACGGTATTGAAATAAAAACAAGTGAAATTTATCTGAAGTAGGCACGGTAGAGTAATGGATTGCGGCTCGGATTGAGAAATCGGATAGTTTGAGATTCCAGTCTATTTCATTGCATTTATTTACTTTCCCTAGCGGTTAGTATGGATCTATCTCTTCTCCACCAGCTATAGGATGTGCGTTGTGGTGCAGTGGATATTGGCTCGGAACGAGAAAACGGGGAGCCGAGTTCGAATTCCAGTTGACTTCCTTGCATTCACTTACCCACAAATACCTTGGGAAAGGCATTAATCTGTTTCTTCCCTCCACTTATAGGTTAAATAATAGAACAGATTGGATTCTGTAGCCTTGGCTGGCAACCAGTCTACCGCAGAAAGTAATGGCAACCTACTGCGGGATAATCTTCTGCCCAGTCAGTCATGTCTCTTTCAAGACATGATCGCCCAAAGCGTATATCACGTATGGCAAGTAACTGACTGATAGGTAAATAGCAGGACAGACTGGGTTCTATAGCCTAGGAGAAGTAAAACTGTGAATTCAAAACGGTATATAACCCTAGCAAAGCACTTATATCCAGCTAAGATAAACGTTCGCATTGACTAAATGATCCCGACTACGAGCTAATACCCTTAGGAAAGGCATGAATCCAACTCTTCTCTCCCAGTTATGGGTAAATAGCAAGGCAGACTATGCTCTATAGCCTTGTTGATCAGCCGGTCTAGGAGAATGAGAATTATGAATTAAAAACTGTATGTAATACTGGCGAAGTACATATTATAAAGCTAAGGAAAGGTTCCTTCGCATTGACTCAATGATCCCGGCTACATAAGTTGGTACATTAGAAAAAAAGTATATGTACAGAAATGTTATTACTTTCCGTTAACGTTTGTATGATCAAAATGTATTAAATGCCCATACGCGATTGGGATGTGCGTTGTGGTGCAATGGATATCGACTCGGAATGAAAAATCGGGAAGCCGGGTTCGAATTCCAGTTGAATTCCTTGCATTCACATATGCGCAAATACCCTTGAGAAAGGTATTAATCCGTCACTTCCCCCTAGTTATGGGTTAAATAACAGGACAGATTGGGTTTTTTATAGCTCTGGCTGGCAACCAGTCTACCGCAGAAAGTAATGGCAACTTACTGAGGGATAATGTTCTGCCCAGTCAGTCATGTCTCTTTCGAGACATGATCGCCTAAGTGTGTATCACGTATGGCACTCAACTGACTGACGCGATTGCAATATAATTGTTTGGGATGTGAAAGAAAAAAAGGGTGATGAAATGTTTCCCCTATCTCCACCGGTCAGTTTTAGAACCACAGGAATTTGCAGTGGTGTGCAGTAATATGAATTTATTTTGGGGGTGTGTGATGAAATTTGTTTGGCCTTGAAAAATATTGCGTCATTCGTGATTGCATCAGCTTGTTATTACGCTATTGTCTCGACTGTCGATTAGTTGTCCTACGCCTATTGTCTGCGATGGACGTACGAAAATTGTAGCGCTGCACAACCACACTGGCAAGCCTTAAAGAGAGATCGTAGATATTGTTGATGTCAGCTTTTCAGTTATCAATCCTGTCCTCAAGGTGAAGAAACACACTGAATCCATCAACTCAAAACGTAAAGGAAAATGATTTCGGAAGAGAAAAAAACAAAAACAACGCGGGGAGACGACGTATGCGTGATCAGACAAAGTATGAAAGATCCTAGGAAGATATACGTTTTGTTTCATTTAATTTGCACAAGCGTGTATCTCTGGCCTGATTCTGCTACACGCTCTATTTGTTAGTATGCGGATTATGAGTTTTGTTATGTGGCTCATTAAATCATCTACACTATCAAGAAAAATGTTTGGAAACTAACAATACAGAATTAAAGCGAATACTCGACAGGTTGAAATTTTATAAAATAATTCTTCCATAACAGCAAAAAACAAACAAGCAAAGACCACTGTGTCCAAATGTATCCATATCTGAGCAAAAAAGTAGTATTAACTGAACGGCTGTAGAGAAGCATTTCCTGTTAGAACTGTGAGCCTACACATAAGCGAAGAAAAAGAAAAGATAACGAATAGCTTTTCAAAGGCACCGATCAGCTGGTGTTCCTACTGCGTATATCCTCTATAAGAAAGCGTACAACAATTGTGACCGAAGCTCACTACCAATGGATACAGTAATTACGAACATATTAATGTCCTCAGCTATTATGACACATTACAGAAGTTACGTTCTTGTTCAGTAGATATCGGCTCAGAACGACAAATCGGGGAAGTGAGTTCGAATTCCAGTTGAATTCCTTGCATTCACTTACGCGCAAATACCCTTGGGAAAGGTATTAATCCATCTCTTCACTCCAGTTATGGGTGAAATAACAGGACAAATTGTGTTCTATAGCTTTGGCTGGCAACCAGTCTACCTCCTGCGGGATAATCTACTCAGTTGGGAAAGGTATTACTCCATCTCTTCACTCCAGTTATGGGTGAAATAACAGGACAAATTGTGTTCTATAGCTTTGGCTGGCAACCAGTCTACCTCCTTCGGGATAATCTACTCAATTGGGAAAGGTATTACTCCATCTCTTCACTCCAGTTATGGGTGAAATAACAGGACAAATTGTGTTCTATAGCTTTGGCTGGCAACCAGTCTACCTCCTTCGGGATAATCTACTCAATTGGGAAAGGTATTACTCCATCTCTTCACTCCAGTTATGGGTGAAATAACAGGACAAATTGTGTTCTATAGCTTTGGCTGGCAACCAGTCTACCTCCTGCGGGATAATCTACTCAGTTGGGAAAGGTATTACTCCATCTCTTCACTCCAGTTATGGGTGAAATAACAGGACAAATTGTGTTCTATAGCTTTGGCTGACAACCAGTCTACCTGCTGCGGGATAATCTACTCAGTTGGGAAAGGTATTACTCCATCTCTTCACTCCAGTTATGGGTGAAATAACAGGACAAATTGTGTTCTATAGCTTTGGCTGGCAACCAGTCTACCTACTGCGGGATAATCTACTCAGTTGGGAAAGGTATTAATCCATCTCTTCACTCCAGTTATGGGTGAAATAACAGGACAAATTGGGTTCTGTAGCTTTGGCTGACAACCAGTCTACCTACTGCGGGACAATCTACCCAGTTGGGAAAGGTATTACTCCATCTCTTCACTCCAGTTATGGGTGAAATAACAGGACAAATTGGGTTCTATAGCTTTGGCTGGCAACCAGTCTACCTGCTGCGGGATAATCTACCCAGTCAGTGTATCACCTATGGCTCTTACAGGATGTGATATGTAAATTGTTGACATTTTATATTTTTAAATTCGCTAATACGCGTTGTTTGTTTTGTTTTTTCTGTCTACGTTACAGTATAGAAAGGTCAGTTGAACACCTTCTGTGAGAAAAAGAGCACCATGGTACAATTAAACCCGCCAGAAATTTGGAAACGGTATGTTTGACATTCGCGCCGGAAGCTCCAATACGAATATTTCAGAGTATTTGGGTGTCAATCTGAGGACAGTGCAGAGGATTTGGAAAGAGTTAGAGGAGTCTAATGGTGATTACGAAGATACGGCAGCTGGGACGACTCACTATGATTGTTCTGATAAGAAAAGAATTCCTGAATTTGTTGATGAGGGCCTCGGACTCAACACGGAGGCCTGCATCAAGTACCTTCAGAAGGTAATGCTGCTTTGGGCCAAGAAGGTGGCTGCTGGAAAACCCTATGATTGGCATCAGGACTCTGCACCATGCCACACAAGCAGGAGAACCCAGTCATGGCTGTCAGACAATTTTTGCGACCACATCACCCCTTAAATCTGGCCACTTAACTCCCCAGACTGCAACCCCCTTGATTATTATGTGAGGGGCACAGTTGAACGAAACACCCACAAAGCTCCTTGTAACACCAAAGATGAACTGAGGGCAAGGATTATGGCAACATTCACCGACTTAAACAATGAGACCATCCAGAAAAGTTTTTAGATATTCCGAAGAAGTATGGAAGAAGTTGAATAAATTTACTCTTTAGTATTTCAATATATTTTTGTGTAAATTTCGTAAATATATATGTTAAAATGAAATGTCAGTGCTATTGTCATTTTTGTGTAATTTACACGACAATTTATTCACCGCACGCTGTATAACATAAAGAAATAGAAAAAACTGCTTATTTGAAATAGATGAAACGTGTTGTTGATAAAGTCAATGCGTGCATTATTTATGGTATATATATTATTTTTGTTCTGATTATCAGCCCTTGTAATCTCTGTGGCATTTACTGAGTTTCGAACTGAACACTTTGTTCAATCTATAGTGCAAATTGTTCTCGTACAGCTGATTATACCGTTGATTAAATAAATGATTCTGTTTGAAATTTCCTGAAGATTACACGGAACGATAACACTTAAAGAAGGCCGACAAGCTTCACGTCCGAAATGTTGTGTTAGTAACGACAAAGATAAAGAGATCAGTCTGATTGTAGATACTGATGGGATCTATGGCGAGATTAAGGCCCATATCGATTCTAATCATTTAAAATACTTTGGCGCTTTCAGGCTCTTAAAGAAAATGATGGTGCATATAACAGCAAGTAAAGTATGGAATCTAAGCGATTAGTGCAAAAATGGACATTAGCTGTGAATTTAAATAGTGAAAATGCCAGCTTGATATAAATATAGAAGAACTAGCAGTATAGCCTGGCGTTACTCGGGTATAATGAAAGCTTTTATATATATATATATATATATATATATATTATCAATTTTCTGCACTATTGTAACAACTGCAACCTTGAAATTTCTGAATATTGTTTCTTATGTCTTTATCTATGAGTGTATCAAATTTGATTAAAATCGGACCATTCCTTCTATAACCCGATTTTTTTTATTATCGATTTTCGATATTTATCGGGAGTACCTCGACACAAAACCGAGCTAAGAACACTCGCAGACGCTTATAGTACAACTGTGTAAATTTTCAAGAAAATCGGTTCAGCCGTTTCGGAGTCTATAGGTAACGAACACAAACAAACACACACACACACACACACACACACAGTTCCATTTATAAATAAGTTTAGATTCGAAAGCACTTAAGACCATCTAGAGAGGATGGTTATCAGCTCCAACTCAGAACAACATCAATGTCCTGAGAACCCAGTCAGAAAGAAGCAGTCGAAGGTAAAAACTGGGCAGTCACTATCAAATGAGCCACGACCAGGTTTTGACAGAACTGTGACCGGAAATGGTCGTGTAATTAACAGCCACTATGTTACAGAATTATATATATGCATATGGCTAGAATAAGGTCAAACGAATATGAGGGGGGAGGCTACCCCTGTGATTTTTCACAAAAAATAAATCTCATGAGGTTAATGAGTAATTATCAAAGTAATTAGCAATCATCAAATATTTTTCTTGTGAATATTGGGGATTTCTCGCTCCGAGCTGCGTTGTGGTGCAGTGGAACGAGAAATCGGAGAGCCTAGTTCGAATTCACTTAAATTTGTTGCATTCACTTACGCGCAAATACCCTTGGGAAACGTAGTAATCCACCACTTCTCCCTAAAGCTATGGGTTAAATAGCAAGACAGATTGAGTTCTATAGTTTGGGTTGGCAGAAAGTAATGGCAAACTACTGCGGGAAATTTTCTGCCCAGACAGTCATGACTATCTTGACAGGATCGCCAAGCGTGTAACACAACCTCAACAATATAAGATACGCAGATGACAGACACGGAAAGGAAAATACTGGTTCTACAGAAGGTAACAAGGGAAAGCGAGAAGAAAGGACTAAACATAAACTTTAAGAAAAACCGAACACACAGTCATCAGCAAAAAGAGAACCCCAAAATTACAACTACAGGTCGGGGATACTAAAATCAAGCCGGTACCGAAATTTAAATACCCGGTAAGTCACGATCCCCTATGTAACCCCCAAACCACTCTTTCACATCACTTTCCCCTATGTAACCCCCAAACCACTCTTTCACATCACTTTCCCCTATGTAACCCCCTAACCACTCTTTCACATCACTTTCCCCTATGTAACCCCCTAACCACTCTTTCATATCACTTTCCCCTATGTAACCCCCTAACCACTCTTTCACATCACTTTCCCCTATGTAACCTCCTAACCACTCTTTCATATCTCTTTCCCCTATGTAACCCCCTAACCACTCTTTCTCGTCACTTTCCCCTATGTAACCCCCTAACCACTCTTTCACATCACTTTCCCCTATGTAACCCCCTAACCACACTTTCATATCACTTTCCCCTATGTAACCCCCTAACCACTCTTTCACATCACTTTCCCCTATGTAACCTCCTAACCACTCTTTCATATCTCTTTCCCCTATGTAACCCCCTAACCACTCTTTCACATCACTTTCCCCTATGTAACCCCCTAACCACTCTTTCACATCACTTTCCCCTATGTAACCCCCTAACCACTCTTTCACATCACTTTCCCCTATGTAACCCCCTAACCACTCTTTCACATCACTTTCCCCTATGTAACCTCCTAACCACTCTTTCATATCTCTTTCCCCTAACCACTCTTTCTCGTCACTTTCCCCTATGTAACCCCCTAACCACTCTTTCACATCACTTTCCCCTATGTAACCCCCTAACCACTCTTTCTCGTCACTTTCCCCTATGTAACCCCCTAACCACTCTTTCACATCACTTTCCCCTATGTAACCCCCTAACCACTCTTTCACATCACTTTCCCCTATGTAATCCCCTAACCACTCTTTCTCGTCACTTTCCCCTATGTAACCCCCTAACCACTCTTTCTCATCACTTTCCCCGATGTAACCACCAACCACTCTTTTACATCACTTTCCCCTATGTAACCCCCTGCTCAACAGTGGCAGTGAAATGCCTTGCTTCGGGTGATATGATTAAAAAAAGTGTTCTAACAGATGACAGAAAGTGCGCAAAAAAAAAAGAAGGAAAGAAAGTAATAAGGTCGGCGTAATATTTTTTTTCCATTTTTTCCAACTAATTATAACTTTTTTCTCAATCTTGTCATTATTGATTTAAAATGAAATGATGATAAAGGCTGGTACTAAAGAAAGGTTTTAAACAAAGTGATCCGCTTTCCAAAAATCGATTGTCACTTCCAATTAAGAAGTTGCTGCTGAGTAACTCGTTTCAGAAAAAGGCTGATGCTTAAAAACGTTGAGTGTTTGAATGTCGGGCGTCTCGCAATTTGTGGCTGGTGTGTTTTGGCTTTCCACAGAGTAAAGAACTGAACATAAACTACAAGAAAAACAGAACGCATTGTTATCATTAAAAAGAGGAGCCCAAAATGCCAATTAATGGTCGGGAATACTAAAATCAAGCAGGTATAGAAATTTAAATATCTGGGAAGTGTTTTAACAGAGGACGGAAAGTGCGACACTGAGATCCGAAAGTGCATTGTCATGACTAAAGACGTTTTCAAAAGCTAATCAAAGTATTAAGAGACAAGAAGATTTCGTTGGAAACAATGAAAACAGTACTGAACTGTTGGGTGATATCTGTCATCCTGAGTAAGTGGGTGGCAGGTCAGATTTTGGGAGAGATACCAAGAGAAAAGAAATGTTAAGAGCGACAAGAAATAGAGGGCAAGTGGAAGTACATGATCGCCTACGTCCTGAAAGGACACGCCACATTAAAAAAGTGATCCAGATCTTGGCTGATTACCCAGCATAAACGATTACTTCAGCTAGTTTGATACATTTGTCTGTTTCTTACTTCCCAACAGTGTAACATTTGCAGTGTAAAACGCACCTGCCTTTTGCTCGGTAGTGAGCAGTGGGGAAAGGTGATACCCTGATGTCTGCAGCCACACTTTTTGCTTCGTTTATTATCTTTAGACACGTTACAACTGCATGCAGACACCACCTGCAATAATAAAGACAACTAAAAGAAACTTTCGACTATTTTAATGATTCGCCAGTTCTCAGAGCTTTCAACGTTTTCAGCTGTTTGACAGCAAAAAGACACCGGTGGACACACCAGTGTTTCTTTGAAATCATTAAACTTTTTTAACTTCCGCATCTGTTTGATGTCACCCCTCTGTCTCTCTTTTTTCTTGTTTTTTATATACATTATTTTCTTGGCTTCAATTTTACTCAGAATAAGGAAACGCTTAAATAAAGATGTATCAAAACCATCTCACAATATCATTACGTACTCTTGGATACAACATCGACCTCAACATAGTATGTATATATTCAACTTGAACGCAACCTTGTCGGACTCTCTGCCTTCGGGCGGAGAAGAACCCAGACGAGGCTATGCCGAAGGGTAGAGTCTCGTCTGGGGAAAAATAGACAAGAGCCCGATCTTGCCTATGCAGTATCTACGCAAAATTTTTGCCTGAGCGTCAGTCAGTCAGTTAAGTGCAATACGTAGACTGGTTGCCAGCCAAGGCTATAGAACTTAATCTGTCCTGTTATTTAACCCATAACTGGAGAGAAGCGACGGCTCCCCGATTTTTCATTCCGAGTCGATATCTACTGCATCCCAAAACGCACATCCTGCTCGAATGTACGCGTTCAGAATTCTAACATAAAATTCGGATAAATACCCACTTTTTGTTTGGTACAAACTCCTTGTGAATACCAGGTGCTGTAAGCTTAGATGTTTTGGTGGTATGGCATACGGGTTCTTACGTTGCTACATGAAAAAGTATAAACGAAAAGGACCATTTCTTTTTGTTATTTGTTTTATTAGCAAAGTGTGGTGGTAGCTTATACCCTGAGAGACAGTAAGAAGGATAATGTCGCAGGAACGCATGTCGCACGTAGGCTTGGCGTTACTCAGTGTGTGGTCTTAGACGATCTCTGAACCTTTCAGAATTTCTTGCAATCCTCTCCCGAAAGAAAAATATTACAGAAGAAATTTGATAACCACCAGACGAGGAATATCAATGTCGCTTCAAGGAAGTCTTTATTGGTTTATGTGATTGCTTTATTCTCCACATTTACCACGAATTTTGTTTCGGAAATTGTACAAATTTAGAGAAGCATTTTCTCCATTTAATATGAAATTTTCTTTTCTGGGGATCATATGCGGCTTTACAATTTTTATTATAAAATGGCATAATTTATTGGTTTTAATTATTTTTACATACATGTTATTGGCTATCATTTGGCACACAATGCACTTAATTTGAGTAATACATTCATTATTTTGTGTTAATAAATTTATTGTTTGTTCTTAAATTCGGCTCGTATCTTTGTTGTGTGTCCATTTAAACTAAATGTTTCTGCAAACATTTGTTTGGACTATTTTACCAAAAAACAAATCTTTTACTTTACACAAATTAAATTGTTGAATGTGTTACCTTTTAACATATTTCAATCGAAATTGTGGCTGTTTGTTTGGGTAATTAAAATATCTGCACTGTTATTTGAAAGGCACAACAACACCAATCAACAAGTATAGAATAGTAATAATTCTGATTCCTTTATAAAATATTAAATATAAAAATGTGTGAATTTAGCTCCTTTATTTTAACACGGGGTCAAGTTAAATTTAAAATTCATATCTATTTGGACGGCTTAAAGATTGAGCAGAGTCCTAGATAATCTTCTGCCCAGACATGATCGGCCAAGCGTGTATCACGTATGGCACTTAACTGGCTGATTGAAAATAATAGTTGGAAACATGATTAAGGCATCTACTGGGCATAAAGTGGGGGATCTGTTTTATATTGTTATGAGGTAATAAACTGATCCCTCACTAATTACTACGTAATAATATAATACATCTCTTCCCCCCTCTAGCTATGAGTCAAATAACAGGACAGATTGGGTCCTATAGCCTTGGCTGGCAACTAATCTACCGCAGAAAGCAATGGCAACCTACTGCAGGAGAATCTTCTGCCCAGTCAGTCATGTCTCTTTCGAGACATGATCGGCCAAGCGTGTATCACGTATTGCACTTAACTGACTGACTATTGCAGAGTGGCTGCCAATAAATGAAGTCGGTGTTTTATTCTTATAAATGCCTAAATTGTTGCTGTTAATTATTGTTCCTTGAACAGTTAAGAGTGTGAGATGCATCTTCGCAAGGATGTTTTTAACTAGAGTCCAGTTGGCAGACAAAAATAAACAGGGCTGTAACTCAATACAAGTCCCTCCCTAAAGAAATCATAGGGTGGACATAGCGCTGATATCTATTGAGCGCAATATCCACACTGGAATCAGCAGCCAATCAGAGCTTACAGAATAGACTTGCCTGGATAGCAGAATGGAATCTCTCAGGCTGTTATATAAACCACCTACCAATTTGCTGGGATAAATTTGCTGTCAGTCGAGTACTGTCTGTTGTTATTGACTAATTCTACATTTCCAAGGTTTTTTGTCTGTGTCTTTACAATCCCATATAGTACTGTGGCAGTTTAAGCCCCCCAGTATAATAAAGGATGTAAAGAGTTTCCTTAGAATTTAATGGATTTCAGCTTCATTTACTGATTCATTTGGTCGGATATATTTTGCGCAGATGTTTATTGGCCCGTGTAAGGTCATTTTAACGGCAGCTATCTGAAAAGTTGTTACATTAATTTTGAGATGCATTATTCTTTACTAAGATGGATATACGCACTGACACTTGAAGCACAATGTTTATAATTGTATTACTGGTGTTCTTTTATATTTAGCTTGCCATTTTACTTAAGGAATGTTTCCTGAAGGCCAACAACTGTTTATTACCATCTTTGTTAACTACTTGATGAGATATTGTTCTTTCAACGTCGAAACAAAATGTACAATTTTATAGTAGTTTGTATATCTTTTAACGTAATAATATATATATACTCCACCCACGTCTATTGAACAGGTGAAGAGGCTCATCCCTTGTTTCCTGTTTAGGATGTGGTTTCCGGTTTTTCTTTTTTCCAATCTTTTCACTCTTACATAGCCCCCTGCGCGTCAGTGGCGTTTTCGCCTTGCTTGGGGTGATATGATTAAAATATATATATATATATATATATATATATATATATATATATGAATTATAAAAATATAGTTTTAAGGTATACTATATTTATGGGTTAAAGTGCTCGATATATCAAGAATAGACCGTATGTAAATATAAAAATGTGCATTGAATTAAATAATCGCCGTCTGTTTATATATATATATATATATATATATATATATATATATATATATATATATATATCATTATGGCGGCTAAGACATCTGTTCTTATCCACAACCAAGAGCAATGGATAAAAAACAACACTGTAAACCAATTCGACATCACAATGGGTGCGCTGGACTCCGCAGAGTCCTCGGATCCCATCGGATTATTTACTCTGTACAATCTCACCGCTCACCAAGACATTAACACACAGGACATAGGGCTATATAGAGACGACGGTCTAATGATAGTAAAAAATTCCACACACTTTAAAACAGACAAAATCAGAAAACTAATACATAGAGAATTCAAAGTTTTAAACCTAAAAGCTATAGTCAACACAAATTTAAAAGTAGCAAACTTCCTTGATATCACACTAGATTTAGTCAACAACAATTACAAACCATACATAAAACCCAATGAATACCCACTATACATCCACCCAAAGTCAAACCACCCCCCTAGTATTATCAAACATATACCCTCTTCCATAGAACATAGAATCAGCCAAAACTCGTCCAACAAAGAAATATTCAACAAACACAAAGCTCTCTACAAGAAGTCATTAAAAGAAAGCGGCTACAGAAACCAAGACATCCAATACATAACAAACAACAACCCCAACAAGAAAAGTAGAAACAGAAAAATCATTTGGTACACACCTCCTTTCAACCAAATGATCAACACCAAACTAGGACAGAAGTTCCTGAACTTAATTAAAAAACATTTCCCAACAAATAATCCCCTCAGTAAAATCTTCAACAAAAATACACTCAAACTTAGCTACAGCTGCACAAACAACCTAGAAAAAAATCATAACTAACCATAACAAATATATCTTAAATCAACACGTAAACCAAAATAAAACCGGCAACCAAAACACAACCAAACCCAACAACGAAAACATGTGTAATTGTAGAAACCCTAGCAACTGCCCACTACAAAATAAATGCAAAACAACCTCAATAATTTATCAATGCAACATAACATCCATCGAAAATCCAAACATAAATAAAGTGTATATCGGATCAACTAAGAATACTTTTAAGCAGCGCTGGTACTTGCACCTAACCTCATTTAAAAACAGCTTATACCGAAACCAAACATCCCTTTCCACATACTTTTGGAAGCTAAAGGATTCAAAATTTTGGTTGAATTTTGGTTGAAATCGAACCTAGGGTTTTAGAGAGTAGGATTCGTTATAATGGACACACACACACACACATATATATATATATATATATATATATATATAGAGAGAGAGAGAGAGAGAGAGAGAGATAGGAAGTATCTTACAATTATTGACTTATTTCCATAAATGCAAATGTACATAGAAAGAAGAAAAATACCATAAAATAACTAAATGCACAAACTTACTTTATTGACTATAAATTAGACATTTTTAGATATTGCAAAATTATTGAGTTACTTTTTTTATACTAATTGATTACAGAAAATATAATTTTACAATTCAGTCAGAAAGCAATTTCAGCATTTTACGAAATCGTGTATCAACAAAGTCTGAAAATGTGAATACCAGAGAAACAATAATTTTGATAATCTTTACAAAATTTATCGTGATTTTTGCTGCATGTGCAATTTGTTTCATAAAAGACGTAGAAGATGTTTATTTTGCTATAACGTAATGATAAATATTACCAGTACACAGTTTTAAAAGTTTTAAATGAATTAGTAAATTTTTGATTTGTTCCCCGAAGGCCTTTACCCCGTCAAATCTTTCCAAAATATCCTTATTTCCGTGCAAATGGATATGCTGAACTCAAATCGATAATTGTTTATTGAAGAAATCTACCGTTTTTCATGTTAAAAGCAAGGCATTTTACTGCCACTGTTTTGCAGGGGGTTACATAGGAGGAAAGTTATGAGAAAGAGTGACAGGTTATAGAGGGTGTAAGGAAGTGGGTAAAAGAAGGATGAGAATACCGATAAGAGTGAAGTGGATGAAGTAAAGAGCATGAGAGAGAGGATGCAGGTTAGGGAGATAGATGAGGATTGACTTTACAGTTAAATTCTTGGAGATTGTAGCTGTCGGGAAAGCAAGTAAATGGAAGGGAATTCCACAAGCGGGAAGTGCGAGAAAAGAAGCTGATGGAGTAGAATTTGCGTTTACAATTTATTGGTTTCTTTTTTTTTTTTCAACAGGATAACAAAATTCAATATAAAGGTATTTACTATAAATCCAAAGATCAAAGTTCTACACTACCGGCCATAATTATTAGGCCACTCCCGTTTTTTTTTTTTAAAGAAAATGATGTATTTCATACTATTTGTAGTATTTATTGCCAAGTGGATAATTCTAAATGAAAATAGAATGGTTCTTTTGTTATTATTACTTTGCGAGTAAATTTATGTATAGAAGGCATCAGTGAGCTAAGTTCTTCGGAGCAGAAGCCGTGAAAGTATTTATAGAAGAGACAGAAGGAAGCCACATTGCGCCGGTGAGAAAGTGACTGTATCTGGGCTGCCAAGTCGAGATCTATTACATTACAGATTCTCCGTTGGATTTTGTCAAGGACACCTAGGTGGATAGCAGGAGCACCCGACCTGATATGGCAGCAGTATTCAGTGCACGGGCGGATAGTAGATTTATATATCTGCAGGATTGTTTCAGACGGGAAAAACGTCCTGGCCCTCCACAGAGAACCGACTTTCTTAGCAGCGTATTTACCTATGGATTCTATGTAGTCATTCTACTTGAGGTCTGTTGTGAGAGTTAAGCAGAGGAAATGCAGTGTTTTGCTTACAGGGAGACTAGCCTGATCCATGCTAATGGGGGTAGAAGCGATTGTCTGTGATGGTTAATAGATAGCAGCTTCGTTTTGGAAGCATTAAAATTCACGAGCCATTTCTTACCCCAGTCCGCCACGGATCGGAGGTCCTTTTCAAGCTCGGCAGCGAGGTTTGCATTGTCAGCCTCAGTAGATTTTTGATTGATGCAAGAGTAAAGTGTAGTGTCGTCAGCGTACATGCTAAATTGAAAATAAAAACTAATTTTAATAAATATTTCTTATTCTGGGGTGGGGGACAATCTTTTCTTGCAACATAACCTGGTATATACAAATGTGACATTTTAATATCTTTAGGTTTCAAGGGTTTGTAGGTTTGAAATATTTAAAATGTTTAAATGTTTAACATCTCATTTCATCAAGCAACTGTACCCATTTTGAGCAATTACGGCCTGGATTAAAGTTGCACTCTTGGACTTAAACATTGAATTTAAGAAGTAGTTTTAGTTTATACTGAAATTTTTTAGTAAAATTTTGAGCTGTTATAAAATATGCACCTCCAAAATTTTGTCTTCATTTTCCAGATTTATTTTCTAAATAGTCTGTGATAAATTTCCTAAGCATAACAAAATTAACCCCACTATTTGGCAAATATCTATTAACATTAATTAAACCATTGCATGTATCTTCAATGGTTAAACTAGTATCTCTTGTTAGAGAGTTCATTCTTTTTCTTTGATTTCCTTCCATTCTTTGTCATATTTCCAGAATTAAAAAGAAATAGCAGCTGTTTATCATCTAAATCACCTTTTTCAGTTGATCATTTTTCTTAGTATCACCATATACTACTTTGACACTGATAATTTTTAAATTAAATTAACTGTTTCTGCAGTATCCTCCCCATTTAATAAAGAGTGTGTTTTGATAACAGCTTCAGTTTGATCATTAAAAAAATCTTTTAAACAATGGGAAACATTTTGTTGCTCGACAGGTTTTTGGGTAAAGTGCAACATGAGTTCATTTCGACATCTTAGCGAATTGAGTTTTTTCATACTCAAAAAGGCCTTTTAAAATTTCACATTTTCCTGTCATTTTTGCCTTCAGAATAAAACAATAATTCGGAACTGCACCGATTTGTCATAAGTGATTTCTTGAGGTATTGATTTATCAGAGGTGTTGTCTTGAGGTATTGATTTATCAGAGGTGTTGTCTTGAGGTATTGATTTATCAGAGGTGTTGTCTTGGGGTATTGATTTATCAGAGGTGTTGTCTTGGGGTATTGATTTATCAGAGGTGTTGTCTTGAGGTATTGATTTATCAGAGGTGTTGTCTTGGGGTATTGATTTATCAGAGGTGTTGTCTTGAGGTATTGATTTATCAGAGGTGTTGTCTTGGGGTATTGATTTATCAGAGGTGTTGTCTTGGGGTATTGATTTATCAGAGGTGTTGTCTTGAGGTATTGATTTATCAGAGGTGTTGTCTTGGGGTATTGATTTATCAGAGGTGTTGCCTTGGGGTATTGATTTATCAGAGGTGTTGTCTTGGGGTATTGATTTATCAGAAGTGTTGCCTTGGGGTATTGATTTATCAGAGGTGTTGTCTTGAAATATTTATTTATCAGAGGTGTTGTCTTGGGGTATTGATTTATCAGAGATGTTGTCTTGAGGTATTTATTTATCAGAGGTGTTGCCTTGAGGTATTGATTTATCAGAGGTGTTGTCTTGAGGTATTGATTTATCAGAGGTGTTGTCTTGAGGTATTGATTTATCAGAGGTGTTGTCTTGGGGTATTGATTTATCAGAGGTGTTGTCTTGGGGTATTGATTTATCAGAGGTGTTGTCTTGGAGGTATTGATTTATCAGAGGTGTTGTCTTGGAGTATTGATTTATCAGAGGTGTTGTCTTTGGGGTATTGATTTGTCAGAGGTGTTGTCTTGGAGGTATTGATTTATCAGAGGTGTTGTCTTGGGGTATTGATTTATCAGAGGTGTTGTCTTGGAGGTATTGATATATCAGAGGTGTTGCCTTGAGGTATTGATTTATCGGAGGTGTTGTCTTGAGGTATTGATTTATCAGAGGTGTTGTCTTGGGGTATTGATTTATCAGAGGTGTTGTCTTGGGGTATTGATTTATCAGAGGTGTTGTCTTGAAATATTTATTTATCAGAGGTGTTGCCTTGAGGTATTGATTTATCAGAGGTGTTGTCTTGAGGTATTGATTTATCAGAGGTGTTGTCTTGAGGTATTGATTTATCAGAGGGGTTGTCTTGGGGTATTGATTTATCAGAGGTGTTGTCTTGAGGTATTGATTTATCAGAGGTGTGGCCTTGAGGTATTGATTTATCGGAGGTGTTGTCTTGCGGTATTGATTTATCAGAGGTGTTGTCTTGGGGTATTGATTTATCAGAGGTGTTGTCTTGGAGGTATTGATTTATCAGAGGTGTTGTCTTGGAGTATTGATTTATCAGAGGTGTTGTCTTTGGGGTATTGATTTGTCAGAGGTGTTGTCTTGAGGTGTTGATTTATCAGAGGTTTTGTCTTGTGGTATTGATTTATCAGAGGTGTTGTCTTGGGGTATTGATTTATCAGAGGTGTTGTCTTGAGGTATTGATTTATCAGAGGTGTTGTCTTGAAATATTTATTTATCAGAGGTGTTGTCTTGGGGTATTGATTTATCAGAGGTGTTGTCTTGAGGTATTGATTTATCAGACGTGTTGTCTTGTGGTATTGATTTATCAGACGTGTTGTCTTGGAGGTATTGATATATCAGAGGTGTTGCCTTGAGGTATTGATTTATCGGAGGTGTTGTCTTGAGGTATTGATTTATCAGAGGTGTTGTCTTGGGGTATTGATTTATCAGAGGTGTTGTCTTAGGGTATTGATTTATCAGAGGTGTTGTCTTGAAATATTTATTTATCAGAGGTGTTGCCTTGAGGTATTGATTTATCAGAGGTGTTGTCTTGAGGTATTGATTTATCAGAGGTGTTGTCTTGAGGTATTGATTTATCAGAGGGGTTGTCTTGGGGTATTGATTTATCAGAGGTGTTGTCTTGAGGTATTGATTTATCAGAGGTGTGGCCTTGAGGTATTGATTTATCGGAGGTGTTGTCTTGCGGTATTGATTTATCAGAGGTGTTGTCTTGGGGTATTGATTTATCAGAGGTGTTGTCTTGGAGGTATTGATTTATCAGAGGTGTTGTCTTGGAGTATTGATTTATCAGAGGTGTTGTCTTTGGGGTATTGATTTGTCAGAGGTGTTGTCTTGAGGTGTTGATTTATCAGAGGTTTTGTCTTGTGGTATTGATTTATCAGAGGTGTTGTCTTGGGGTATTGATTTATCAGAGGTGTTGTCTTGAGGTATTGATTTATCAGAGGTGTTGTCTTGAAATATTTATTTATCAGAGGTGTTGTCTTGGGGTATTGATTTATCAGAGGTGTTGTCTTGAGGTATTGATTTATCAGACGTGTTGTCTTGTGGTATTGATTTATCAGACGTGTTGTCTTGAGGTACTGATTTATCAGAGGTGTTGTCTTGGGGTATTGATTTATCAGAGGTGTTGTCTTGAGGTATTGATATATCAGAGGTGTTGTCTTGAGGTATTGATATATCAGAGGTGTTATCTTGGGGGTATTGATTTATCAAAGGTGTTGTCTTGGGGTATTGATATATCAGAGTTGTTGTCTTGGGGTATTGATTTATCAGAGGTGTTGTCTTGAGGTATTGATTTATCAGAGGTGTTATCTTGGCGTATTGATTTATCAGAGGTGTTGTCTTCAGGCATTTATTTATCAGAGGTGTTGTCTTGGGGTATTGATTTATCAGAGGTGTTCTCTTGAGGCATTTATTTATCAGAGGTGTTGTCTTGGGGTATTGATTTATCAGAGGTGTTGTCTTGGGGTATTGATTTATCAGAGGTGTTGTCTTGGGGTATTGATTTATCAGAGGTGTTGTCTTGGGGTATTGATTTATCAGAGGTGTTGTCTTGGGGTATTGATTTATCATAGGTGCTGTCTTGAGGTATTGATTTGTCAGAGGTGCTGTCTTGAGGTATTGATTTATCAGAGGTGCTGTCTTGAGGTATCGATTTATCAGAGGTGTTGTCTTGAGGTATTGATTTATCAGAGGTGTTGTCTTGGGGTATTGATTTGTCATAATGTATTTGGATCATCGTAAAAAAGCGTAAAAAGTTACCTCCCCTGTACCGTTCAAGGGAGTCCGTTCCCCAGCTAACAGGTGCATGCTGGGAGATAAGGAGAAGAGACTTCCGGTAGAGGCTAACAAACATGGCAGGCAGAATTTTGCCACGCTCTCTATAAACATCTCTTTGTTCAACATCCATAACTGTTCGCTGTACTCATGTTTCCACAATAATAAATTCCCTCGTTATTACCAATACTCGGCGAGTGTGTCATTTTACCATTACCGTTTTATTTTGTCATGTTAAAAACATAATAATGTGTTTTCTTGAGGTATTGACTTTAACAATCGTTCTTTATCATTCTGATCTTAGGGAATACAAAATACAGAAAAATTATTTTATTAATCATAGTTGCCACGGCATCCTATTATACATTGCTTTTTTACCATTTTAATGAAGATTTTGGGGAAGTGAAATTAAAAGATATTAACCTAAACTATTATTTTGTAAAAATTACGTTGCTTCTAAAAAATGTACGAACCTTATATTTTAAGGTTTGGTTTAGAAAGTTTCCGTTTAGGATTCAGAATTACGAATTTTAAAGTTTGTATGAATGTGGTAATTTGTCTTCTTTCCGTTATCTTTTAAGAATGTTGAAGTTACATAGGGAACTGTAGAGGACGAAGTGTCCGTTACTAACTTATATTTACGAGTCGACTCGGCGTAACTTGCGTCATGAAATAACACACGAAAAGGCGAAAGTAACCAGAACGACAATATATTAACAAAGGTTACATAGAGTTGAAAGCATGCAAATCAAATAAGGAAAGAAAAGTTCTTTCCCTTTGTCTGGAGAGAAACGTAAATATTTGATAGAAGGTTAAATTGAATAAAGTTCAGTTTGAATGAAGTTAATGTACATACTGTTAATGTCTGTTTCCAATTGGAGTTTTTTAGCGTTGTGTGTGCATGGTGATGAGAAATAAAAATTTGCGTCACTAATTGCTCCCCGTGATTAGTGCGCGTGTGTATGTGTGAGTTAGGTAATAAATATGTCTGCTCTCGCCCGGGACGAAAACCCTAACTGGTGTAACACGTGACGCTACCGGCTTTTATCGGCATACCGTTAGCGCGAGAAACTAGGGTTATCACGTGAACGCTGAATGACCATGTGTGTGTGGGTGTGAATGTATCAAACCCTACAGAACTAATCCGCCCTCAGTAAATTTTTTTAACCATATTTTGTCGCTTTTCTGTTTAAAACTTTCGATTATTTATGTTTTAAAGGACTGTTGATTTTTTTGTTAAATTTGTTATATTTTTACAAATTTTTTACTGACTGCTTTTTGAGAAAAATTTCGAATTTTCTTTTTTCAATTTTCAGCCTTTCCCGGCTCTAATTTTATTTATTTCTTTTAAACTATTTATTTATTTTCTTAGACTATTGACTTTATTTTCGAGTAAATGTCTCAGTTTTTCTGTTATTTCTTTTATCCTCGTCCGGTATTGAGTTCATTTTAATTTTTTCTTTTTTCATATAATAATTTTTTTTTTTTTTTTATTAATCTTTGTAGTTTTTTTCTATGCGTCTTCAATACGAGCCTGACCGATTTTATTTTGTTTTGTTTTAGTTTCTAGTTTAATTTTCCGTATTCAGTTTTTGTATTTGTCTTTTCTTTTCGTGTTACGTCAGCCATTTTGTTTAATTGGTAATACTTGTTATTTTCTGTTTACATGTGTCTCTTTACATGTGTCTCTTTGCATGTGTCTCTTTACATGTGTCTCTTTACATGTGTCTCTTTTTATTTTGCCCTTTATAGTATTTTGTTTTTGTAACTTGTTTTATTTTGTTTCATTTCTAATGAAAAAAAAAACAAGCTTTTATGTTGTTTTATTTAACTGTGTCGTTTGAGTGAATTTATTCCTTTTAGATTTTAATATACACGTCAAATGTTTTTTTTTTGTCTGTATTTTTGTTCTCTTTTCTACATTGTGAAATTTATTTTCCTTCTCTTTGTAGAAGGACTTTGTGTGTGTTTTTTTTATTTGTTAATATATTTTTAAGTTTTCACGTCACACTTGTTTTTTTTTAATCATATCACACCGAGCAAGGTGGTAACGCCACTGAAGCGCAGGGGGTTACGTAGGAATGAAAAGATTGGAAAAGAGAAAGCCGGAAATCACATCCTAAACAAGGAACAAGAGGTTAGCCTCTTCACCTGTTCAATAGACGTGGGTGGAGTGTTAACCGGGCGATAGTTTAGTCTATCTACTCCAATTTAAAAAAAAAAAAGAAAAAAGTGAAAAGATTGGAAAAGAGAAAGCCGGAAACCACATCCTAAACAAGGAACAAGGGGTGAGCCTCTTCACCTGTTCAATAGACGTGGGTGGAGTGTGAACCGGGCGATAGTTTAGTCTATCTACTCAAATTGAAAAAGAAAAAAAAGAAATTAGGTTAGTGACTTGCTAAGTTTTAACTTAGTTAAGTCTAGTCAAAGATTTCTGCTAGGAAAAAAATCCTTCAAATTAGAGGTGAAAGTTAGAAATTATACAAAAACGGGCAAAATAAAAGAGGATAAAAATAAATAAAAATAAAAAACAAAATGGCTTAATTTTTACCATATTCAAGAAGACAGTTTGATGTCCAAAACACACGTGCTACTACTAGCAAGATTTGGTGAATACGAAATAAGAAATAACTCTCTTTTCTTCACTGTATTCAAATTTGCGTGCCTGTGTGAAAATTTATTTTTGACCAATAGAAAAAGGGATTGGCTCCGGGTTAAAAAAAAAAAAAAAGAAAAAAAAAGCAAAGTTTAGCGACTCTATGTAAAAACCTACTTAGACCAACGAAAAGGGGGGCTGCTTACAAACTGAGAAAAACTAACAAGCCGATGTTATATCGCTTTCTGACATATACAGGCAGAGAAAGTTGAATCAAGCTAAAAGAGGGGAAATGACGGGAGAGAGAGAGAGAGAGAGAGAGAGAGAGAGAGAGAGAGAGAGAGAGAGAGAGAGAGACCCACGCATCTGAATAACGCCCGTATCAAATTGCACCCTGATACATTATCAGCCTCTAATGAGAGCGATGGAATGTCAAAGAACTCTATTCAACTCATATGCTAAGTACCTTAAAATATATCTTTTTATTTATGTTGAATACAATTTGAATTTTACTTGAATATAATTTTTATGTGTGAAACGAACTCTCTCAATTTGTCTTAAGCATTTTGGAAATTTACTTCGTGTCCAATGATTAAATATGAACATTTTCTCTTCTTGGCAATTTATCGAAACTACGAAGCTTCAGTGATCGATTAGTTGTCCTGAAACAGGCTACTGAAACTTCAAATATGTAAATTTGTAAATAAATTCCTTATCGTGTTCTGTTAAAAAATAACACGTGTTTCCTCGTCATTATCCTTACATACTTCAAAACTACTTTGCGTCGGTCTTTTTTGTATTTTTCGTTTGTCTCGATAAACTTGTTTTTCTTTGTATTTCTTTAAGATTATTATTTTTGCATTTTTTTAAATTTATTTTTTATTCTATTTTATAAGAAAATGTTTCTTTCTTTAAAAAAAATTCATTTAAAAATTAATAATTAAAGGTGGCCGTCAAATGTCGATCGATTAAAAATGAACTGTTCGGACCTTAAAAAAAGACCCCCAACCTCATCGATAAAAAAAAAAATCAATAAACAGTAACTGCTAAGAGTGTAGTAATAAACAAAAATGAAGATGCAATTGAAAAGAAAAAGTACAGAGGCGACGTTTGACCAAAATCAATAGCGTCAAGAAAACGAAAATAATTCGAGACCAGCAGCAACGGCAACAACAGTAACACTGTAGCGGCTGGAGAATCACCCTCATGCTGAAAGTAAACACCGAAGTATGTCATCTACATGACGGAATTTCTCGAGAGAACCAAGAACTACGCACATCTTATTGGGCTCTTGGCAGATCCCGTAGGGTTACAGAAGTTTGATAAAATAATTGTCCGTCTTTGCGGTCGACAAGCGTTCGCGCAAAATTTGTCGCTCCACAAAAGACACCGCTATAAAAGTTTTGATGTCCCTGAGGATCACACCTCAATGAATTATCATAGGAAAGGGGTACATTATGTGGGACGTACTGTTGCCCACACCTGTCGACTGTGAGGATGCCCCTAGTCGTTATTTGAGCAAAGATGTCGTTTTAATACTTGAATATGAGGGCAAGCATCGAACCATTTATCAGTATTTGAAGCCCCTTTTATTAAACTTTGGGAAGCACTTGACTGTCTGTTTACCCCAATAAGGTCAGATACTCAGTTCTTCAGACGACATGGAGCTTCGAGAATATTCTAGACCGAAAAGATTTTGTCTCTGCCCTCAACTGTCGGGTGTAGAGGACCAGAAATTGCCGGTTATTGTGAAGAAAACTACTGGTGTTCTGGCCCCGACCAACCCAAATCCCTCTTTGGTTGAAATCTTTTCTTTTCGTCTCATCTGTAATGGGCAATCTCAGCGATCAGAAGCGGTGTGATAAATTACCCGGTTGGGTCTGTTTCGCGTCCCCCATACCCCGAAAAACCTTTTTCCACCTCATTGTGCGGTTTCGGTGAATGGCAGGCAGGTCATTAGCAAAACTAAAATGAAGCTCCAAGCAGAGAGACTTCAGCCCAACTCACTTTGCCAGCGTTAAGGACGACGCCCCAGCCTCAGAGAAGACCAGTTTCGAATAACTACAAAGAAAAAAAGGATCCCGACTATGAAAAATCGGGAAAAATAAAAAACTGAAGGAAAATATTGAAGAGACAAATCTTTGATATTTCATTACCATCTAAAATTGCATCACACCCTTCGGCCTCCTCCCCCCGTTCTCCCCCGTAGTAAAAAAAAGAAGAGATCATGTACACACTCCTCCCCCTGGAAAAATATCTCGCTCAGACAAGACCCCAGATTCATTCATACAAAACATTACATTTACCAAACACTATTCCCATTCCTTCCCCACAAAAACCAAGAAATGCCACCGCCTACCAAAAGGCCACCTGTCAAAGCCAAAGAAATAAAATAAAATAATAAAAATTATCATATAATTTAGGGAAGAACGTCTGCTAAATTCATTGAGAGAGAGTGAAAAACTACAGAAACAGAATAAAGAAACAGAAATACCTTCTCTCTATTAAAAATACGGTAGAAGATCTCCAGAATTTTTCCCAAGCTAAAAGAGTGCTCACCGTAATTCGAACTGGGTCGAGGACGCGGCAGTATCACAACCCATTGCAGAGGTTGACAACGCGGAAGCTAAAAAGCTTAAACAATTTTGTTCTGGGAGGGCACCAGTTTTCGTTCATTCCCCTCTATAGAATTTAAAACTTACTTATCTCTGGGAAATTAGCAGTCTCTTTTAAGACGGTACCATCAAGAATAAGATGGGCCAATGTTGAATGGGTGAGGTTGTTGGTGGTCTTTCCTCGACTATGTTCAAGCCAAATTCCCCGCACGCGATCTTCAGCGTCTCGGGAAGGATGTATGCTGTTTGCAGGAAAGCCTTTTTTTTTTGTTTTTTTTAACAGCGACTCTGAAGATATTATGTGAGAGAGGGTTGTTCTCTACTAGGCATACTTTGTTAGACGCTCAAGCGGTGATTCCTGGCTCATAAGCAAGTCTGTGTAAGCGACCTGTGCTCTTATCTTTACAGATCCGACAGGCAGGCTTTGCGTGCTAGATATTACCATTAAGAATAAGGCTCTTCGTCTTATTGAGATTTATGCGCCCAATAATCATGTGAAGTGGTCTGATTTGTTTCGGGGTATCGAGCCGTTTTTGTCGGGTAGTTTCAGCGGGCTGTTTGAATGCCGCCCTTGACCTCGATATAGATCGTAAAAGTGAAAGATACATATAGGAGGTAGTTTGGACTTGGACTAATAGTGGCAGTTCAGCCTTGGTGGTACGTTCTAGATCCATCGACCGAGTTCTAATTCAGAGTCGACTTAAGGATCTTGGTTTGACCAAGTTTCCATTCGATAGTTTACATGTATCATAGGCTCGTTCGGGTTCGTGTAAACTTAGATAAGCCAAGGGTTAGTTTGACTGGATACTGGAAATTAAACGCATCATTATTTGGTGAACGATATTTCCAGTATCAGCTACTATTAATGCTACAGCGGGAATTGACTCGGGAGTTGACTAGGGCTGTGGTTAGAAATAAGTAGCGTGATTCGGGTATCGGCTCGGAACGAGAAATCGGGGAGCCGAGTTCGATTCCAGTTGACTTCCTTGCATTCATTTACGCATAAATACTCTTTGAAAAGGTATCAATCCGTCTCTTCCCTCCAGTTATGGGTTAAATAATAGAACAGATTGGGTTCTATAGCCTTGGCTGGCAACCAGTCTACCGCAGAAAGCAATGGCAACCTACTGCGTGATAATCTTCTGCCCACACAGTCATTCGAGACATGATCACCCAAAGCATGTATCATGTATGGCACTTAACTGACTGACTGACTGACTAAAAACTTTGGCCGCTTACTGCTGATTATAGTTGCTGATACAATGAAACTGGATTAGCAAGGCAAATGTCGTGTGAAGAGAAAATGGATTGGCCGATTAAATTCCGTGATAATGGGGAAATAGTCCTAGCTAGGGTGGAGGTAGCCTTCTTGATATGGAAGGTAGCCAGTTTCCTCACAATGTTAAACAGAATGATCAGCTATCTCGTTCTTATTCTAAATGGAAGTGTCATTTTTGTTTGCATTTTCCTTGAAAACTCCCTCGTTGTACACATGAATAGACCGGACTTCCTAGCCTTGTGTGGCTGGCTGCCACCCAAGACACAAGAGAAGGCAAAATTTAAATTCAAAATTGTAGACAGTGCAATGGGAAACTATTCCACTATCTTTCCCAGTGGTCATTCAGAAATAATGAAGAAAAGGAATCTGTAGAGAGCCTTGATTAGTATAAGTTAAGTGTCATACCTGATATACGTTTCGGCGATTATGTCTTAAAACAGACATGACTGACTGGGCAGAAGTGTTTCCCGCAGTAGGTTGTCATTACTTTCTACGGTGGACTGATTGCCAGCCAAGGCTATAGAACCCAATCTGTCCTGCTATTTAACCCATAGCTGGGGTAAGGGTATTTTCGCGCAAGTGAATGCATCGAATTCAACTGTAATTCGAACTCGGCTCTCCGATTTCTCGTTCCGAGCCAATATTCACTGCACCACAATGCGCATCCGTTAAAATACATTTCTTTCAAAAGGACGTACATTAAAAATAAAAAAACAAAAAATACATTTATATAAATTTTATACACAAAAGGATATATTAATTTATTGCAAGTTTATTTTTACAAGAATACGTAAATTTTTTTTTAGACATCTGTCTCATTGTTAGCTGATGAATTAATTTAAGGAATGTGCAGGAACTTCTACAGAACGTTGCAAGAGAAATTGATAAGAAAGAATTGAGCATAAACTTCAAGAAAACTGAATGTATGGTCATCAGCGAAAAGATGAACCCAAAAATGCCAACTGCAGGTCAGAGAAAGTAAAATAAAACAAGTAAAGAAATTTAAATACCTAGGAAGTGTTCTGACAGAGGATGGAAAGTGCGACATTGAGATTCGAAGACGCATTGGCATGGCCAAAGACGCATTTCAAAAGCTAACCAGAGTACTGATCGACTGAAAAATCTCATTGGAAACAAAGATAAAAGTACTGGTTTACTGTGTGATATCTGTCCTTTTGTATGGAAGTGAATGTTGGACGATCGTATCAAGGATAAAGAAGAGGCTTGAGGCACGAGAAATGTGGTTTTACAGAAGGATGCTGAGGATACCATGGACTGAGCACGTGAGCAGAAAACTCATACTTATCATCAAGAGACAGCTGAGGTTCCTGGGGCACGTAATGAGGAAGGAGGGCTTGGAGAATTTACTACTCACAAGACAGATCGAAGGAAAGCGAGACAGGGGAAAGCAGTGCGAGACATACTTGATAGGCCTGAGCAAATGGATGTCGGAGCGGAGTTTGGGAAAGATACCAAGAGAAAATATTGTGAGCGTTAGAGCTACAGGAGACAAAATGTAGTTCGATTTTTTTCTGGACGTTCAGAGCAAAAAAGATAGATTTCTTCAATAACTAATTGTTGATTTGAGTTCAGCATATACATTTGCACATAAATAATGCTATTTTGGATAAATTTGAAGGGGGAAAAGCCTTCGGGACCTAAAATGAAAGTTTATCTTTTTTTTTTATCATTTCACCCCAAGTAAGGCGTGAATGCCAGTAGTACGCAAGGAGTTCCGGGAATTAAAGTAAAAGGGATTATTGATTATTTCAGGGTCTTATTGAGAAAAGGACACATAAAGAAAAGTTTTATTTGGTTAAAAAAAAAATTTCGAAAAAATAGTTCAAACGTTTGAGGTAACGTTATATGGGCACACAACATACAAAAATGTTATTTTTATTATTTTAAAACTGTTAGCCTTGTATGAAAGCGTAATCATCAAGATTGTTTTTTGTGCATGTTTTTTCGAGAAAAGTGTCTTTTATTTAGCAATCAAGTGTTTCGAAAATATTTTGGAAAGGTTTTCAAGCAGGAATACCTTTGTGGCTGTTGATGCACAAATTATATTATTTTGACTACTTTCTGAAGGTATTTAAAATCAAGAATCAATTTCTTAAATAAAAGATGTTAGCAAAAAGCAAATGAAGGAATAGGTGGTTAAATAACTTCTTTTTCTTCATGTGCCGGGTCCCTTCAAGACGTAGGCGATCATGTACTTTCATTTGGCCCTGTCTCATTTTGAGCACCAGCTCAAAATTAAGATTAGATCTGATTGGAAACGGTTGACCTCGACAGGCTTTAGCAAAAGGTGGGTAAATGTGGCGAGCCTGGTTCGCGTGAACGGGGCTAGACTTGATTTTCTCTTTTAGATCTGCTAGTCACATCGGAGTGGATTCCTTTGGAACCCTCTCCTGATTAAGGTAGTTCCTTTTTGTGTACCTAGTTAATTGGAATGAATGTGATTCCTAACCTGTCCCCGGCATTGTCTTTTGCTATGATCCAGGTCGAGATTCCCATTTTCCCCAGTTTTTTTATTCCTGTTTTATCTCGTCTGGATCAGGATTATATTCTCCTCATCCAGTTTATTTTCTCTCCACTCCCTGTAGAAAGAGTGCCTCTGGATTTTGTCCTATGGGCAGAATACAGCGGCTTTTTGTTTTTTTTTTGTGAGTTGGTTGGGTCCAACTAACATCATGATTTCTGTTTATATCTTTTGTTTAAAAAGAAATTGTTTGGGGAATTTATGTCATGCCCCTTCCCACATATCATTTCGTGATATATTTTTAAAGATATTTTTGTATTTATTGTTCATAATAAAATTTTTATGCACATTTGGGGCTTTTTAGGTCCCTGGTACGTTTGAGATATTTTGGTGTATGAAGAATTGAATGCTGATGGACAAGTTCTTGTGGTGATGAGAAAATTGTAAATTATGTTTGGATCGTGAGTCAGATGAGCTAAGTAATGAAGACCAACCTGAGCTTTTGTCCCCCACCAAAATCGGCCTTGTGCCATAATTGTATGTTTTGATACAATAAATATTGTGATTATCGACTGTCATGCCGCCATACGTGTGCCGGGAAATATTACCACGACATATTTGCATGGAAGTAATGGTACACAGCGTTAGTATTTGAATAAGTAAGTATTAAACTTATTTTTCATATATTTTCTTTGACTATTCTTCGATTATGCTATTTTGTTTTCAATTTCATTTTTTTTTTAAACGTACTTTTATTTTTTGTAAATTTAACATTGTAAAATTTTCCTTGGCGGAGCTGAAGCAGACTACCATCACGTTTAATTTCGTTGTTTTTCTTCTTTTTTTTTTTTTTTTACTTTTTTTCAGCGCAGTCCTATCGATTGTTATTTAAACTTTCCGATTATCAAAAAAGATTTTGAAAAATTACAATATTTAAACAAATTTAGTTGGGGGGGGGGGGTCAGTTTCTCATACAACATTAAAGTAAATCGATCCTCCATTTTGGAATCACTCACGTTGGAGTCGCTTTGTTAATATTAATTTCGTTGTTTTTCATTTTTTTTTTTTTTTTTTTACTTTTTTCAGCTCAGTTCTATCGATTGTTACTTAAACTTTCCGATTATCAAAAAACATTTTGAAAAATTACAATAGTTAAACAATTTTTTTGTGTGTGCAGGGAGGGGGCACTTTAAACGTTAAAGTAAATCGATCCTCCATTTTCAATGCACTATAAGGTTGTATGAGAAACTGGTCCCCCACCCTACTAAAATTGCTTAAATATTGAAATTTTTGCAAATCTTTTTGTCATTCGTAAAGTTTAAGGTGTAAAAGATAATATTGCACTGAAAAAGTAAAAAAAAAATTGATAATGAACAAATTTACAGGTGGCGGTAATGTACCAGGGATTGGTTTCAAAATGGAGGCTCGATTTACTATTACGTTGTATGAGAAACTGATCCCCCTATCCAGAAAATGTTTAAATATTGAAATTTTTCAAAATTTTTTTTGTCACTTGTGAAGCGAAGGGAATAATCGATATGACTGCACTGAAAAGAAAAAAGAAAAAAGAAAAACAACGAAATTAAACGTGATGGTAGTCTGCTTTTGGTCCGCCTTTTCCTTTATTACAAATTAACAAATAAATGAATTTTAATTTTATTTTTTCATATAATTGAATTGTACTCAACATTCTTTGTTTAATTCAATTATTTTTTAAATGTTTTTTTTTAAATTTTTTTATAACATTTTAAAATGTATGTGTCGAGATGAGATATGCAAAAATTGTACTCTTTCCTTTAAAAAGTATGTCGTAAAGAAGAAGAGTTTCGTTTGCTTCAAGGTGTGCCGCTGCTTAAAAGGGCTGAGAAACACTGATTTATACTAATATGAAAAAAAAATCTAGTCGATGTGTCTTTTTTTGGTACAACCTTACCAATTGTTCGAAAAATAATTCGAATGTTTCTTTTAAAAGTGAAAACAAAACCAATTCATAAGCCGCTTGGTTCTTCCGGTGTCTACCCAAATATGTTGTCCCTAATAATTCATACATTTTTACGTTTAGTTGTTAGAACTGCAATTTTAACAACAAAACTATTAATATATTATTATACTAATTTTAAGCTTTTGTTTGCAAGATAAATAGAATAAATACTTTAGAAATTCCAAATATACATATTTTAATTTCTGATCGTTGTGATGAGATGAGAAATTATAGTTATTTCCCTTGAACTGATAAGTAAATACTGTAAACACGAGAAAAAAAAACCGTGGATCGACTATGTTCGTTTTTTGTTTTATATAATTTTAGGCAAATTCATCTTCATATTAAAACTTGTTTTTTATTTTAAAAAAAAAAATACGCTGGAGATCGATAAAGGGACCAATTCAAGATCATGAAGGAACCCGGAGACACTTCAGAACTGGTAAGAAAAAAGTAGCACTTTGTTTTAGAGAGTCTTTTTTAGTACTGTAGTAGAAATTAACTTTGTTTATTTAATGAATACTAATTTTAATTAACAGTTGTTTGCAAAAACGATGAAGCGAAGTTATGAGAAAAAAATTATTTGAATCTGGAAATTTAAAATCTTAAATACCCGTTGAAATTTAATTTGAGAAATGAACGTTTAAAATTTTTAACGTTCATTTCTCATTTAACTTAAAAATTATCAAATAATTTAAAAAATAGTATTTTTATTATAAAAAGATTTTCTTTCATAAATTTCTTTTTAAATGTGTATTTCTTTTACGGCAGTCAGTGAGTTAAGTGCCATACGTGATACACGCTCGGGCGATCATGTCTCGAAAGAGACATGACTGACTGGGCAGAACATTATCCTGCAGTAGGTTGCCATTGCTTTCTGCGGTAGACTGGTTGCCGACCAAGGCTATAGAACCCAATCTGTCCTGTTATTTAACCCATAACTGGAAGGAAGGGACGGATTAAATACCTTTCCCAAGGGTATTTGCGCGTTAGTGAATACAATGGAAATTCGAAATTCGAACTCGGCTCCCCGGTTTCTCGTTCCGAGCCGATATCCACTGTACTACAACGCACATCCTTATACGTACAACCATAAAATAAAAATTGAGTTTTTTGTGTGTGTCACTCAATTGTTGAGTATTAGAAATCCAGGATTGTTTTTTCGCCGACTAAAAGTGTAAATTGTAAAACTAAACTTTTATTTCTTGGAGATGTCTGGGTAATTTTCCTGTCCTCCCCATAATAGAAATCTTCCCTTATGCACCGTCTCCCTTCAACACGTGAGCGATCATGACTCTCCACAACACCTTCTCCTTCGTTGTTCTCATTACTATCACTCCCAGCTCCTCTGTTTCTCATTAAATAGATGCTCAACGTTTTTCCTCTGCTGCGTCGTTTGCCTTCAATGGCACATGAGTGTTGAATTCTCCAAGTCCACTTTCCTCACAATGTTAAACTAGAGAATGATCAACTGTCTTGTTCTGATTGTAGAAATGTCCTTTTTATTCCCATTTGCTTTTAAAACTCCCTCGTTGTTCAGATGGTTAGACTGGACTTCCTAGCCTTGCTAGAGTAGAAAAACTCTGAATTCAAAATTGCAGTCAAAGCAATGGGAAACTACTCCATGATCTTTCCCAGTGGTCAGTCAAAAATAATGAAGAAAGGGAATTTGTTGAGAGTCTTGATTAGTATAAGTTAAGTGCTTGGATGATCAAGTCTTGAAAGAGACATGACTGACTGGGTAGAAGTTTTTCCCCACAGGAGGTTGCCATTACTTATTGTGGTAGACTGGTTGCCAACCAAGGCCAGAGTCCAATCTGTCCTGCTATTTAACTCATAGCTGGAAGGATAATCGACAGATTAATACCTTTTCTAAGGGTATTTGCGCATAAGTTAATACATGATTTTAATTGGAATTCGAACTTGGATCTCTGATTTCTTGTTCCAAGTCGATATCAAGTGTACTGACTTAGTATGTGATAGCTACAAAAAACAAAAAAACAACAAACACTTTAATTGTTACAATCAAACAAATAATGATTATCAATGTAAAAGGTCCTGGGTATGATGGTAAACTGCATCTGGCAGCAAGGCCTCTGATTGGGAGGTTATGAGGAGCATGGAACAACCTTTTAATTGCTGTTGTTTTCAGGTCCACCCTGACCCTGAGTGGTAGCACCTGTTAGGGTCCCAGCTATGGGCAAATGAACAGGTGTAGAGGCTCATCCCTTGTTCCCTGTTTAGGATGTGGTTTCTCTTTTCCAATCTTTTTACTCTTACATAGCCCCCTGCACATCAGTGGCGTTACCGTCTTGCTTGGGGTGATATGATTAAAAAAAAAAAAAAGTTAACCCCTAAACTGGGGTCAAAACACTATGAAAGTATAAAAATATACTTTTATAGAAATATATACATAAAAATAAACATTTATAGAAAATATTACATAATACATTTTTTAATATAAAACTAGACATTTTTAGTTTTCTGAAATAAAAAAAATCTTTTAATTTTCATCAAAATCTGAGTAAGACAACCTTCTCACTATAATCGAACATTAAAAAAAATACCTCAAAACCCTATTTTTTGGCATTAAATAACCCAGAGAGGTTGATATGCTGTTAAACAAAACTCACTCATTCAATGTAAAAAGTATAATGATGGACGTATTATTGAATGACAATTTAAGATGAAGGAGAAACTGAAAATCCTAGGATATCAAAGAGAGTAATATAACTGGGACCTTGAAAAATACTATTAATATTGATTTTTTAAGCATAACTTAGATGTGGCACAAGGCCAAAAGTGTGAAGCACTCAGTGAGGATTGAATTCACTATCCATAGAATTTTACTGGTTTTGTCCTCCATATTTATTAATGTGCTCAAAACTTTAAATGTTCATAATGGTCATATTAGCTAATAAGAAAACATTTAGAATTCATTAATTAAGCAACCAGTATTTACCATCAGTTGAAATTATAGAATTTTTCCCTTAAAACAGTTTTTCAGGAAAATAGGTTTCTCAAGTTATGTAGCTGCTATCACTCTTTCGGGTACTGATTTTGGTTTCCTTCCAAACCTTTTGTTTGAAGTAGCGTGGAACATCAACATCTTAATTATGTCATTATTTTCTCTTTCAGCTAAAATTTATAAAATCTTTCTCTAAAAACAGTTTTGTAGAAAAATAGGTTTCTCAAGTTCAGTTACTGTTCAGTTAATGTTAGCATTGCAATTTCAACAAAAAATTAAACATTTTTTGTTTCTAATTATAAAATTAAAAAAAATATATATCACTATCTGTGTAAATGACTTTTCTCAAAACTATAGAAAATACCAAAATATTCCTTGTTTGTGAGGTTTTTATATGGGACCCATTCAACCTCTTGTATTTGTTTTTAATTCTTTGTGCTATATCCTAGAAAGGGATATATTCGAAGTAGCCAAGTGGTTTTGGCAAATATAACTGGGTAGGACAATCTAGCAAGTAGCCGTAAGGGACTGGTACTCATCGTAGTTGTATGCAGTATGCTTAGGCATAGACTTATGCAATAGGCGTAGTCAATAGGCATTCCAATAGGCATAGTCCTAGGCATCTCCACCTTAGTCTGTATTTATGGCTGACACCAGCCAATCATATTACTGTGAGGGGGAACCAAGGTATATGCATATTCATTACATCAGTTTGTTTTTATACAGGTTGTTTGAATATTTTTTTCTGGAAACATGATGAAAAGACTTGAAGCAATAGAAATGTGGGTCTACAGAAGGATGTTGAAGATACCGAGGATCAAGCATGTGAGCAATGACAAAGTTTTGCAGAGAATGAAAATGAAAATGAAACTTACATTTAACATCAGAAAGAGACAGATAAAATTTCTAGGTCGCATAATGAGGAAGGAGGGCTTGGAGAATTTGATGCTCTCAGGGCAGTTAAAAAGTAAGAGAGACATGGAAAAATAGCATGTGACATACTTGATGCGCTTAAGCAAATGGATGGCAGGGCAGGGTTTGGGGAAAAAACAATACAAAATATATTAAGAGAAACGATTGCTGATGTTCTCAAGGGACATGGCACATAAAAGAAGAGGATGTTGAAATAACTTTTTAATACTTGAAATCCTAAATCAGCTGCCGAAATTTACAATTGTCAACCATTTTCTGTTCAGTTGCTTATCAACCACCCAACAGTTGAAATTGCTCACTGGTGGGCGATATCACCAAAGATGAGAAATTATGCTATATATGTATGCCATTGACATGGATGAGAAAGTTCCTCTGGAATTTGTAGGAATGGATTTCAGTTGCTCATCAACCACCCAACAGTTGAAATTGCTCACTGGTGGGCGATATCACCAAAGATGAGAAACCCTGCTGTATATCTATGCCACTGTCATGGATGAGAGAGTGTATCTGGAAGTCTGTAGAAATGGCTGAATAATCATTTGAACAGATTACTCAAGAATAGGTGGTAATACAGTGGCGGAAATAATAAGACACTACATTTTTGCTTATAACTTTTTGAATAGTAATTGAAATATTATAAATTTTTGACCAAAGGTGGGCAATAAAACCAGAAGTAAGTGTACATTAAATTTTTATAATTTGGTTAACTTTTGGCAAAGTTATTGGAAAAATACTGTTTTGGGGGAGAAAATTTGATGGAAATAAAGATAAGACTTCTTCTATGTGCCCTGTCCCTTCAGGACGTAGGCAATCAGGCCTTCCATATTTCCCTATCTCTGGTGGCTCTGAGCACGCCTTCTCCTGTTATACCATGCAACCCTCGTTCCGTCATCCACCTGATTAGGTCCTTCAAATATGTTATCCATTGCTTTCCCCTGTCTCTTGTTCCCTCTATCAGGCCTGCTAGTATCAGATTCTCCAAGCCCTCCTTCCTCACTGCGTGTCCCAGGAACTTTAGATGTCTCTTCCTGATGCTCAGTATTAATTTCCTTTTTGTTTCCATCATTTCCAAGACCTCATCATTGCTCACATGCTCAATCCATGATATTCGCAGCATCCTTCTGTAGAACCACATTTCAGTTGCTTCAAGTTTTTCCTTCATCTTTGATGATATTGTCCAGCATTCACTGCCATATTGAAGGATGGACAGCACGTCGCAATCCAGTACTCTCTTCCTAGTTTCTAGCGAAATTGTCCTGTTTCTTAATACCTTACTCAACTTCTGGAATGCTTCCTTCGCCATGCCAATTCGCCTTCGGATCTCTGTGTCACACTTTCTGTCTTCTGTTATAACACTTTCCCGGTATTTAAATTTTTGTACCTGCTTGATTCTGGTATCCTGACCTGTATTTGGCATTTTGGGCTGCCCTTTTTACTGATGACCATGCATTCTGTTTTCGTGCAGTTTATTTCTAGTTTTTTCTTGTTACTTTCTTCTGCTACCTTCTGTAGGAGGTTCTGTAGCTTCCTTTCTGTGTCTGCTATCAGCACTGTATCATCTGCGTACCTTAGGTTGTTTAAATTGTGGATTATGAATCCAGGCATAACTTCTAGGGTCCTCAAAATATTCTCGCTGTACAAGTTGAACAGATCCGGTGAAAAGACAACTTGCCTAAAAATCTTTTTTTCATAAGCAAAAAATGTTTAAGAGAAAATAAAAAAACCCGAACGTGTTTAGTATTTGCATGTATTGCCTTTTCCTTGCATTACATCTATCCATTGATCACTCATAGATTTTACAAGCATTTCTTAAGGAATTTTCTCCCAGCACATCTGGACGACATGCCAAACCTCCACTTTGTCTTCAAAATATTGGCTGTTGGTGTAAACTTGCCTCACCTGTATACCCCACAGGTTCTCTATAGGATTCAGATCTGGTGACTTAGTTGGCCAACTCAAAGTGCGGATATTGTGGGCATGGAGTCACTCAGTTATATGCTTTGAAGTGTGAATAGTGTTGTCTTGCTAGAATATGGCGTTATTTTGGTGAAAATTATCTAAAACTGGAAGAAGACTTTGTAGTATTTCTATGTACTTTACTGAATTTTGTTTTCTTCCATTTGCATCGGACTCATCTTCTGCTAAAAAAGCTCCCCTAACCATCAGTGATCTTCCTCTGAAGAGCCTTTTGCTGAAGATTTGCTCATCCTTTCTTAAATTGTGCCAGTAGTATTAAAATCTATCAGGAGCTTCTAAATTGAACTTTTTTCATCTGAGATCACAACATTTACCCAATTTTCAGTATTTAGTATCTCGTGATTTCTTGTGTATCCTCTTTCTTTCTTCATATACACAAAATTTTCTGAAGTATTGAGAATCTGTCTAACTCTTCTGGGTGTTACATTCATCTCCAGGGATGTTTGAAGATTTCTGAAGCTTTTTTTTCGGTAGAAGAAGCCTCATGCAGCATCCTGCAAAGACTGACTTGGGTTAGCTTGGGTGGATATCCAGTGGATTTCTTCGATCCGTACGCTTCAGAATTTTGCAAGAAATTGTGAATTACTATTATTGACCTCTCAATCTGCTTAGAAATTGAATTGTATGAGTATCCTTGACCATTTAGGGCTATTATTTGACCTTTTTGAATTCTGAGAGAGAATATTTTCTGTCCATGCTGTAAAAATTAAGATTTTTAAAATTAAAACCGAAATATTAGACATCTGATCTTTGCTATACAGTCTAGTGTCACACAGTTGTGTTGTTATGATCTTTTTTGTTAGCATCAAAGGTACAGAAACTCTGATAAACGGAAATTTTGTAAGGTGTCATCATTATTTCCACCAAATTTTGTGCCCCCAGAATAGTATTTTTGCAGTATCTTTTTCCAAATATTAACCAAAATATAAAATACATATATATGATATATATATATATATATATATCTTTTTCCAAATATTAACCAAAATATAAAATACATATATATGATATATATATATATATATATATCTTTTTCCAAATATTAACCAAAATATAAAATACATATATATGATATATATATATATATATATCTTTTTCCAAATATTAACCAAAATATAAAATACATATATATGATATATATATATATATATATCTTTTTCCAAATATTAACCAAAATATAAAATACATATATATGATATATATATATATATATATCTTTTTCCAAATATTAACCAAAATATAAAATATATATATATATATATATATATATATATATATATATATCTTTTTCCAAATATTAACCAAAATATAAAATACATATATATGATATATATATATATATATATATCTTTTTCCAAATATTAACCAAAATATAAAATACATATATATGATATATATATATATATATATATCTTTTTCCAAATATTAACCAAAATATAAAATACATATATATGATATATATATATATATATATATATCTTTTTCCAAATATTAACCAAAATATAAAATACATATATATGATATATATATATATATATATATATATCTTTTTCCAAATATTAACCAAAATATAAAAATTTAATGTACACTTACTTCTTGTTTTATTACCTACCTTTTTTTTAATTTTTTTTTTATAAGCGTTTCACCCCGAGCAAGGCATGTCACTGCCACTACTGCGCAGGGGGCTACGTAGAGTGGAGAAAGGATGATTAAATATAGGAAATGTCAGAGGGTGGGTGATAGGCGGGTAAGGATACCGAGAATGAGGGTTGGGTAGATGAGAGTGTTCTGAGAATAATTGGGAGTTAGTGTGATAGGAGGTCGAAAATTTATTATATTTCAATCTGTTATAGTGGAACATCCTGCCGTCCCTGAGAATAGAATGCTCTACTTTTATAAAAGACGGTAATGAGCGGTACAAATATGGAAAGGTCTTAGGCGAAGACATTCACTATTCGATAGTCGATTCCGCTCCAACTCATGGCTTGCCTATATGTGTATTATTGTTAATTGTACCTTAGTACAATAAATCTGTATTTCTTATTCCTGGTGTGGAGTTCCATTCTTCAACTGATACTGTATTCCTTTTCGGGATATATTACAATCAAAATTCAAAAAGTTATAAGCAAAAATGTAGAGCATCTCATCATTATTTCCTCCACTTTATATGAAATAGTTTTATCTCAATAAATAGACACTTGCATTTGATGAAATATAAAACTTACTTTCCCTTCACACTCATTCAAAAATTATCTCCTATATTTTAGATACAAAGCTGAGGTATCTCATAGGTGTAACTGTTCAGAATAATTTAAATTTAATTAATCATAATCGTAATATTAACTGTTACCTTATAAGGAAACATTCAGCATTCATTGACTGAGCAGACATAAAATTTTCTATTAAAATCAGTCAGTTGAGTGCCATATGTGATACACGCTTGGGCGATCATGTCTCGAAAGAGACATGACTGACTGGGCAGAAGATTATCCCACAGTAGGTTGCCATTGCTTTCTGTGGTAGACTGGTTGCCGACCAAGGCTATAGAACCCAATCTGTCCTGTTATTTAACCCATAACTGGAAGGAATAGGCAGATTAATACCTTTCCCAAGGGTATTTGCACGTAAGTGAATGCAATGAATTCAGCTGGAATTTGAACTCGGCTCCCCGATTTCTCGTTCCGAGCCGATATCCAATGCACCACAATGCACATCTATTAAAATAGTCTTTCAGAAAAATAGTTTTCTCAAGCGGCCCAGTAGCTGTTAACACTTTTTCTAGTACTGATGGGGGATTTCCCTCCAAATCTTTTGTTTGGCATAGTGTGGAATGTCAGCATCTTTATTATTCTATTATTTTCTGAGTTACCCAGACGTCATAAGCTACCAATACTTGAATAATACTGTAATGTTGTATTTTGTATCCTCTTTGGCTTCAATTCTCCAGACCCTAACACGAGATCATCTTGACTCCTCTAATCCTTCCATCTGTCTTCATGTCTTTATTTCTTTTGGTTTTATATTGAAACTTAAGCAAAGGCAACCCATCACCATCAGAATCCCATGCACCAAAAGTTTGTGACGTATTTTGGCCACGCTCCACTTAAAAAATCTCTAAAATTCTGGTGTCCCCCCATCTCCAAATGATATGTAATTCTTATTATACGAAAAGTGAACTTCTATTCATGTAGAGAAAACCTAAAAGCTCCTTAACCTAACTTTCCTTAAGAACTTGAGACTGCATATATGCAATATTATTTTCATTTAATTTTAGAATTTATAAAAACAGTGTTATCTTTATATACGTCTATTGTTCAGGTTAAGAGGCTCATCCCTTGTTCCCTGTTTAGAATGTGGTTTCCGGCTTTCTCTTTTCCAACCTTTTCACTTTTCTTTTTCTTTTTCTTTTTTTTTTTGAATTGGAGTAGATAGATTAAACCATCGCCCGGTTCACACTCCACCCACGTCTATTGTACAGGTGTAGAGGCTCATCCCTTGTTCCCTGTTTTGGATGTGGTTTCTGGCTTTGTCTTTTCCAAATCTTTTCACTCTTACATAGCCCACTGCACATCAGTGGCATTAGCGCCTTGCTCGGGGTGATATGATTAAAAAAAAAATATATATATATATATAATTGTTTGAATAATTTCCATAATATATAGATGTGTGTGTGTGTGTGTGTATATATATATATATATATATATATATATATATATGTATAAACACTACCAGCCATAATTAATAAGCCACCCCAGTTTTTTAAAAGAAATGATATATTTCATTCTATTTTTAGTATTTATTGCCAAGAGGATTATTCTAAATGAAAATAGAATCGTTCTTTTTTAATACTGCACAATAACATGTACATCAAATGGACTGTTCTGGTTCCAGTTTTTGTGATCACTTCCCCATATTAGTCTCTTCTTCTTATTTGCTGGCTGAAGCAAAGGCTTCCTGGCTGCCTTGTAAAATTTTGTAAAGTAATAATAACAAAAGAACCATTCTATTTTCATTTAGAATTATCCACTTGGCAATAAATACTAAAAATAGTATGAAATACATAGTTTCGATCTACAGGGTGCGATGGTTAAATTGTCGCTATTTGCCTTGTAAAATTTTGCAAAGTAATAATAACAAAAGAACCATTCAATTTTCATTTAGAATTATCCACCTGGTAATAAATACTGAAAATAGTATGAAATAAATAATGTTTTTTAAAAACTGGGATGGCCTAATAATTATGGCAGCTAGTGTATGTATATATATATATATATATATATATATATATATATACCTACACACAAATATCTTCATGTGTATGCACTATATGTATTAGCTTGCAGACACGCTCATACTTGCAGAGACTAGAAAAAGATTCACTGCTAATAACTCATTCTCAAATTGCCCCACTTTAAAATCAAATTGACCTCCTATACCCCATGTTGAGAACTATGTGTCTAGTGGAATATCAAGTACTTCTTTGTTATCTGTAAAGTCTTTTAACTATTATCTCGAATTGTGTAATGTTAATCTTAGCTCAAACTCTGCCTAACATGGAATAAGGCATTCTTTCTTTGATATCTGACGAACAATTATGTTTTCTTTCATACTTTTGCAGATTTAGCCAATAAAATTTGCTTTGAAAGTGAGAATTGTAATATAAGGAGCCAATAGTTGATATAAAAGTACTGAAAATTAAATTCTATAATTATTTATCTTCCAATTCAAGTTTCAAGTTTATTTATTATTTTTTATTACAGATGTTTTAGCTTAAAATTGTGTGTTTGTTTTACATGAGAAGTAAATGTTAACTTTTAAAATAAGATTTATTTGTCATCCAAAGTAAATATGCAAATATATATATATATATATATATATATATATATATAAACTTTAAATGGAACTTTGTCTCTGTGTGTGTCTGTGTGTCCGTTACCTATAGACTTTTACCGATAATAAAAAAAATCGGGTTATAGAAGGAGTGGTCTGATTTTAATCAAATTTGATACACTCATAGACAAAGACATAAGAAAAGATATTCAGAAGTTTCAAGGTTGCAGTTCTTACAATAGTGCAGAAAATCGATTATATATATATATATATATATATATATATATATATATATATATAAAGTTTGTGTGTGTGTGTGTCTGTTTATCTACCCGTATGTCTGAATTTTTTTTTTTCAGCCCTTTTATTTTAGTTTTTGCTTCGGGTTTGGCTCTAAGTAGGTATAATTGTAGTTCTTAATCTCAGCCATGATACCATTTACTCAGAGGACTTATTTAGACTTCAAAATTCAGTTTACGACGAAAAAAACTTATTTGATATCGATACCAGGAAATCAAAATTTGACTGACATCCATTCATTTTTCTTTCAGTCTACAGTTTCGCTTTAACTGGAAACAACTATTGCTTTTTAGTCTTTCGTGTCAATGTCCAAAGTGTCTGAGCTCCAGGACCATGGATTAGTTTTAAAGCTTTCATTACACCCGAGCAACGCCGGGCTATACTGCTAGTGTTTGAATAACTAACTAGACATTTTATTTCCTTTTTCTAAAAACATAAATTTATTCACATATGGTGTATGGGTGGGTATTTGAAGGTTATCACTATGCGTTTAGTATAATAAAGGAAGGTAAAGAAGGTGTTGGGTATTACCTATTTATTATTCATTAATATTTCGAGATCAGAATCTCATCTTCAGAATGATAGGAGAGCTTGATCTCACGTCCGTCCGCTGGTGCACCATGCCTTTAAACAAAGGGTCTTCTTTTGCTGCTACTGCTGTCGTTAATTGCAGTGAATATGTTCGTGTGTTTGTACCTGTAAGTGTGTTAGTGCATGTATGTGTGTATGTGTTTATGGTTTATATAAGTGTGTGATATTTGCTGATATCTCCTGATGAATGGACTGAACAATTACACAAAGTCTGTCCATATTTCTGAGATGAGATATTGTAACTATTTACACCATTTAAACTGTTGTCCTCATCTTTTTGCCATATTCACAACATTTTGGCTATCATACTCTCCGACCTTCTTCAGGGGATGTATGTTGGAATTTTGAACCAAACCCTGTATTTAGTCCACTAGGTAGATTGTTCTAGTTTGGCTGTGGGTATATTGTTCTAGTCTAGTGTGCCATGCCGCTTTTAGAGATCGCCATATCATTTAATTCCCTTTAGTAATTCAACTTTCCAAGCTTTTGTTCCCTCTGCTGTGGACTGGTATTGAACTCACAACTCTTTGAGTCAAGTCACATTTTGAATTATTTGGTCAACACTTTTATTCACTGGGCCATGTGTTCAAAATTCCAATGTATATCATTTGAAGAAGGTTGGAACATACAACAGTTGAAACATTATAAATATGGCAATACAGTTTGAGTTTGATTTTTTTTTTAACGGCATATCAACACCTCTGTGGGTTATTTAATGCCAAAAAGGTGATGTTTTAAGGTATTTTTTTTAAATGTTTGGTTATAGTGGGAAGGTTGATTTAGTCAGAGTTTGGTGAAAAGTTTTTTTTTTTTTTGTAATCTGTTTTTAATTTTAGAAAACAGAAGAGGTCTTCTAGTTTTGTTATCAAAAATGTATTGCTGGTAAGTTTTTCTTCAAAAATGTATATTTTTCTATAAAAGTCTATTTTTGTACTTTCATAGTGTTTTGACCCCAGTTTGAGGGGGTTAACTATTTTCCCATAGCTGGGATCCTAACAGGTGCTACCACTTCGGGTCAGGGTGAACCTGGGAACAACAGCAATTAAGAGGTGGTTCCATGCTTCTCACAACCTCCCAATCAGAGGCCTTGCTGCTGGATGCAGTTTACCGTCATACCCAGGAATGGCAATACAGACATGGATAATAGTTCGAGCAATGTAAATAGTATAAATAATTACACTAAGGTTCATCTACGAAACTCTGGAGTAGAGATGCTGAATACAACATCAATAAGCAAAGTAACAAATTTTATATTTGTAAGGTAGATGAAGAAAGTCAAAAGAAAGGACTACCAATAAATTACAAGAAAACCGAATGTATGGTCATCATTAAACAGAGGAGCCCAAAATGCCAATTACTGGCTGGGGATACTAAAATCAAGCAAGTACAAAAATTTAAGTACTTGGGAAGCGTTCTAACGGAAGACGGAAAGTGCGACACTGAGATCAAGAAGGCGAAAAGAGTACTCGATTGCTATGTGATGTCAGTTCTTCAATATGGCAGTGAATGCTGGACAATATCATCAAAGATGAAGGAAAAAACTTGAAGCAACTGAAATGTGGTTCTACAGAGGGATGCTGCGAGTACCATGAGTCAAGCGTGTGAGCAATGATGATATTTTAGAGAGGCTGGAACGAAAAGGAATTTAATACTGAACATCAGCAAAAGACAACTGAAGTTCTTGGAACGTGATGAGGAAGGAAGGCTTGGAGAATCTGATACTCACAGGTCAGATAAAGGGGAAAAAAGACAAGGGAAAGCAGCGGATAACATATTTGAAGTGCCTCAGCAGAACATAAGATACACAGATGATACAGTATTGATATGGAAAGAAAACTACAATGCCTCCTAAAAAAGGTAAATGATGTTGAAAGAAAGGACAACATATAAACTACAAGAAAACCTAATGTATGATCATCAAGCAAGTAAAATCAAGCAAGTACAAAAATTTAAGTACTTGAGAAGCGTTCTAATGGAAGACGGAAATTACAACACTGAGATTCAAAGATGAAGTGGCATGGCCAACACTCCAGAAGCTAAGCAGAGTATTAAGAGACAGGAAAATTTTACTAGAAATGAAGAAGAGAGTAGAAATGAAGAAGAGAGTACTAATTTCCTTTACATCATTTCTATCATTTCCAAAACCTCATCATTGCTCACATGCTCAATCCATGATATTCACAGCATCCTTCTGTAGAACCACATTGTTTTGTTAACATTTTGGTATCTCAAAGTATGTGATGTGATGACATGGAACTACATTACTAATTAACGACATTTCTGCTATTCAGTGACTGTTATCGTTGCATAGCAATGTTTTATGTCAACACAAGATAAAATCATTTTGATGGTGGATATCTTTATGTTAACATTCCTAGAACCACTCTGAAGATGGCTTATATGAGACAAAAGTTAAGAACCATCATAATAAAAAAAATATCTAAATGTTCGACAATTTTTGTTTTTATTTTCATTAGAAATTAAAGCTAAAATACAATGTTTAGAATAGCTCAAGATTAAATATATTAGACATTCATTAGTCTATTATATTTATCAATATATAAAACCCCCACCTAAAAATAGTTTTTTAAAAGTTTTAAAAATTCAGAAAATTAAAAAATGTCATTTAATGACAGCAGTAGCAGCCAACAATGACCATTCATTGAAAGGCATGGAACTCGAAAACAAGCTCTCCTACCATTCTGGAGTTGAGATTTTGATCTCAAAATATTAATGTATAATAAATAGGTAATACCCAACAACTTCTTGACCTTCCTTTATTTTACTAAACGCATTGTGATAGCCTTCAAGACCTAACCATACAAAAAATCAATATTTTTTTTATTCTGAGGAAGGTCTAATCTATAAAAATTATTCCCTATCAAAATATCCAAACTTGTTTCTCATTTTTTTATTAGTTCAAACATCTGTTTAAACAGTGCCCAGTTTTTAAGCAAATCATCATACGTTATTTGTTTTTGTTAAAATGTCTGCCAATGAAGATGCATAGGAAAAGCAATAAGCTTTGAAAAGATAGGAAGCAATTTTTATTTTTGTTTTATTTCGTTCTAAACAAGGAGTTTTTTTGTGTTTTTTATTAAAAAAAAAACAAATTTTGTGTAAAGAAAATTTCTGAATATATGTGAATTTGCAAAGAGACAACACAAATGAATATTTCAAAAACTTCTGTATTACATTGTATCTAAATTAGTAATTAAGTATGGCTTTGTGTTTTCTAATTCTGTAAATTGTTTCTATTTGTTTCATTTAAACACAGTTCTTTCTTTTATTTGTTGTTGCTCGCTCGCTCCTAGACGTTTATCAGCTGCAGCTCCTGACCCCCTCTTGCTTGCACTGTTTGCTTAAAGTACAGATCCGCTCACATGTACTGAATTCACTCTTTTGGCTGGGTGCCCTTTTCCAGTGAGCCAGTCAGCCAAAGCAACTGCCAAGTTGTAGGTTTATTTATGTCAGGGTTGCTTAGGTACATAATTTCAATGATGAGTTAAAGGGTTTCAGTTTCCCTGTTATTCGACCTCCTGGTGATAGGGGGCAGGTTGTAATCCTTTTAAGGTCATACACATCAGGCAAACTAAGGTGTATAAAACTGCCACCAATTATCAAGGACAAACTGCTCTGTCCCAATCAGCCGACAGTGAGAACTCAAAGTATTACAAGTTTTTACATTAACGATCATTGTAGGACCATAGGTCCAAGGACTTACGGTCATATAGCATTGAAACACCGCTTCCTGTATGATAACCAAAATTAAGCAACGTTAAGCCTGGTTGATACCTAGATGGGTGAATAACAAGTGCTGTAAACTTGGATGTGTGGATGGTATAATGGATAATTACTCTGAATTTGAAATCAGAGAGCTGAGATCAAATTTCATTGAGTTTTTTATTCACTTGCGGTGCAGTGGATATTGGCTCGAAATGAGAAATCAGGGAGCCGAATTCAAATTCCAGTTGAATTCATTGCATTCACTTATGCACAAATACCCTTGGGAAAGGTATTAATCCGTCTCTTCCCTCCAGTTATGGGTTAAATAACAGGACAGATTGGGTCCTAAATCCTTGGCTGGCAACCAATCTCCCGCAGAAAGTAATGGTAATCTACTGTGAGGTAATATTCTGCCAAGTCAGACATGTTTTGAAAGAGACATGATCGCCCAAGCATGTATTACATATGGCACTTAACTGACTGATGTACAAATACCCTTGTGAAAAGTATGAATCCATTTCTTCTTCCCCAGCTATGAGTTAATTATTAAGATGTGTACTGCTAAATCATTATTTTTAAAAGATTCTTACGCTGTAAAAATATTTTCTGGATTTAAACACAGTTGATAAGCTATAGAAAACCAATGAATGAATCAATCTAAAATTTTAAATCCGCTAACCCTAAGATCACCATTAGCCAGCAAAGTAGATTAGACAAAAAGAGCTAAAACTCTAATGTAACTTTATGCGGTCATGAGTTAATTTCCTTATTAATGTTATTAATGAATATATAATAAAAAACTTCAGGAGGAGAATCTAAACTTATTTATAAATGGAACTTTGTGTGTGTGTGTGTGTCTGTTACCTATAGACTCCGAAACGGCTGAACCGATTTTCTTGAAAATTTACACAGTTGTACTATAATCGTCTGTGAGTGTTCTTAGCTAGGTTTTGTGTTGAGATCCCCCGATAAATATCGATAATCAAAAAAATCGGGTTCTAGAAGGAGTGGTTCAATTTTAATTAATTTTGATACACTCATAGACAAAGACATAAGAAACAATATTCAGAAGTTTCAAGGTTGCAGTTCTTATAATAGTGCAGAAAATCGATAATATATATATATATGTAAAAGGCAAGATGTTTGTGTGTGTGTCTCTGTTTGTCCTTTATACAAATCCACAATTTTTATCCGATTCTCACCAAACTTCACATAAATATTCTTTACGCTGAGTCTGAGCTCCAGGACCATGGATTAGTTTTAAAGCTTTCATTACACCCGAGCAACACCGGGCTATACTGCTAGTATATCTATGAATGCAACCTTCAGTTCAAAAGGATGGTCCCAAACATTTGACTTTAGGAAAAGAAAATCATGGCCAAGTGAAGACGTATCTAAATATTTACATTATTATTTTTTTTTTTAATCATATCACCTTGAGCCAGGCGGTAACTCCACTGATGTGCAGGGAGCTACGTAAGAGTGAATAGATTGGAAAAGAGAATGCCGGAAACCACATCCTAAACAAGGAACAAGGGATGAGCCTCTTCACCTGTTCAATAGACATGGATGGAGTGTGAACTGGGCGATAGTTTAGTCTATCTACTCCAATTGAAAAAAATAAACAAAAAAAAAAAAGAAAAGTGAAAAGATTGGAAAAGAGAAAGCTGGAAACCACATCCTAAACAGGGAACAAGGGATGAGCCTCTTCATCTTCAGGCGATAGAAATGCTGACAATAGAAAGAAAAGGAGAAAAAAGAAAAGGAGTGAGTGTAAAGTGAAAAAAAAAACCCTGTCAAAATAGACAAATAAGCATGACATTCTATATATATATATATATACACACACAGACAGAGGAGGGTCTGTGTGTGTGTGTATATATATATATATATATATATATATATATATATATACACAGACAGAGGAGGGTCTGTGTATGAAACTCTGCAGTCAGGATGCTAAAGATAACATCAATCAACTATACGACAAAAATTGAATCTATTTAGCACATTAAAGTACAGTGTCCGATTTGTTTAGAGAGACCGTTATTTAAAATCTTCCAACCCTAAGATTACCATTAGCCAGCAAAGTACATTAGGCAAAAAGAGAGCTAAAAGTCTAATGTAAATTTATATCATAATGGGTTAATTTTGTTATTATTATTATCATGATTACTGAGTATATAACAAAAAATCCCTCTGGACCAATGTAAACTGCTAAATTAGTTTTGAAAATGACCTGCAACCTTCAATTTCAAAGGCAATTTAATAAAAAATCTGCAATCTTTTGGCCTACAATGTATATAGTGAGGTGCTGAAAAGTTCTTGAGCATGACCAAAAAGGGAACCTGATCACAAATTCTAATGCTTGCTCATTTGATCAGAGTTTTAGAAATCTAATCACCACAGCAGAGAAATTTTTCTGTCAGCCATCAGCATGGTAGATGCAAGTCTCCTTGAGAGCAACACACTGCATCTCCTTGGACTCAGTTTTTCAGCCAACCTGAAGTGGAATGAATATATTGGGTCTATAGCTGCATCTACTGCTAGGAATGTTGGGTCACTGTTTCAGGCCCGAAAGCTTTTCTCATCTGAATCCATCCAACACATTTATAAATCTCTCATTCATCTGTGCATCGAATGCTGTTGCCACATCTGGTTGGGTACTCCTGCCATTCATCTCTAGTTTTTCGACAAAATCCAGAAAAGAATCTGCAATGTATTAGGTCCTGACTTGGCATCTTGGCTTCAGTTACTTTCTCACCAACGTGACATGGCTTCCTTTCGTCTTTTCTACAAATATTTCCATGGCATTTTTCTGATGAGCTTTTTTCCTTAGTTCCTCGACCACAGGAATTTAAGCATGCTACTAGATTGGCATCTAGGTCCCACTTCTTTCCTGTTGAAATAATTAAATGTAACTACCTCTTCTACTCCAACAGTTTCTATTCTCACTTTTCCCACCTGTGGAACTACCTTCTGTTTATTTACTTCCCTGAGAGCGACAATCTCCAAAAATTTAAATGCCACATCAGTTGTCATTTTTTATCTTTCTGAATCCTGTTCACGTTTTATCGTTTCTTCAATATCCACTGTACCTAGTCTTTTCTCTCACTGTAAGCCCTAGTTCACTAGTAGTGATTCCACTTTGCTTGGGGTTAACTGATTTTTAAAAAAAAGAGAAAAAAATTGGTTGGGCTGTGAGTTTTTCAGCATGATCTCTTATTTGTAAGAGATACAGTCAGTCAAGTGCCATACGTGATACATGCTTTGGGCGATCATGTCTCTTTCAAGACATGACTAACTAGGTAGAAGATTATCCCGCAGTAGATTACCATTGCTTTCTGTGGTAGACTGGTTGCCAGCCAAGGCTATAGAACCCAGTCTATCCTATTATTTAACCCATAACTGGAGGGAAGAAATGGATTAATACCTTTCCCAAGGGTATTTGTGCAGAAGTGATTGCAAGCAATTTAACTGGAATTCGAAATCGGCACATCGATCTCTCATTCCGAGTCAATATCCACTGCACCATGACGCACATCTGTAAGAGATACATTTTTTTGTAAATTGATGAAACACATAACAAAGTCTGTTTTTTGCATGAAACATACTGTTGCCTCTGATTGTTGACTTCAATGTCCACTTTTATATTTATATATGCACTGTCCCTAATATTGAGCACTTTAACTCATAAATATAGCATACTTCGTAATGCCTCCTTCCTATCAGCCTATGTGTCATCAAAACCACAAATAGCTTCTTTTTCTCTCTTTGGCTATCCAAAAATTGTGAAGATGCAGTTTACTGTCATACCCAGGACCGCCTAAGCATGTATCATGTATGGCACTTAACTGACTGAATTCATTTGTACACTTTCCATGGAAATAGTGATAGAGCAATGAGAGGTTTGCTATGTTTCATTTGTTAAAAATGAGTTGGAGGTGGAAAATGATTTCTCACCCATAAGGATGCAAAAAGTAAAGACTGGCCAGCTCCTGCTCATATATGGCCACAGTACTCCATTTTGCGGCTGATCTGGCTCTTCCTAAAGGTAAAGGATAGCAGAAGACAGGTACTTACCAAAGCAGTAAAGGGACTTCCACTGCATTTTTAGCAGTGAATTATATATACAAATTCCACTTGAGGTCTGGGTTGCGTTTGATTCCCAGTAGCTGCTAAAAAGATGGTGCCTCCCTGAGGAAACATCTGTTTGTCTTGATTGGTGAAAGTTCTGGGTTCATTTGAAATCCCTCTCAAAATAAATAGCAAATTGTAAATCATAGAACCAGTGCTTGAGAAAAATTATCATGATGTTGATGTTTGTCTAAAGAAGGAATTTTGATTGGGATGGATAAAAGGGTGAGAAATGAAGCCCTTCTTAATATTTGTTAAGATCTGTTTTTTCAATTTGTCTGACTGGATAAATAATTTCATATAATAATTCTGCTTGTTCCTTCCTTAGTTACTTAGTTCCTTTGTCCGTTACGCCACTTATTCTCTGCACGAACCTTTCCTTCCCCTCTTTCTTTTTACTTTCCTCAGCCTTTCTCTCACCTTTGCCAAATGTAAGGGTAGTAAAAAGTGAGAGAGTAGGAGGAGAGAGCCTATAGCATCCCCGTATCAGTAGCAGCTTAAGCTGGTGGTTGTAGCAGTAATTGTGTGTGTGTATATGTGTGTGTACAATACAATATAGTAAAAAAAGTAGGTTTGTTGCTGTACCCCGTGACCTAATAATGAAATTTCTGGCCTCTACACCCTTGGCCATTACTCAGTTGGTCTTTTCTGTTTACAATGGACACAGGAGCCTTTAATGTAACTTTTTCTTTATTATCAGTTCCAGATATTAAAACTGACGTTCTTTTATATTTTAAGTATCTTTTTCGTTCTATTTTCTGTAGAATAAATATTTGTTCATATGTTCTGTCCACAATCTTCCCAGCATTCATTTGTAGAACTAAAACACTTTCCTTTCGAATCTCTTCATTTGTAAAGAACATTTCTGACTCTATAGGAGGCCAGTTATTACCTAGCATTTCAGCAATGTTTTCTTTGTTCTTAAAGACAGGGTATTTATATTTGAAAATTTTGCTTCGATCTGTATAATAATATAATAATTCAGCATGTTCCTTCCTTAGTTAGTTACTTAGTTCCTCCGTCCGTTACGCCACTTACTCTCTGTACGAGCTTTTCCTCCCCCTCTAACTTTTTAAACGCTACTCTCCTCAGCCTTTGCCAAACGGAAGGGTAGTAAAGAGCGAGAGAGTAGGAGGAGAGAGCCTCTAGCATTAGCATATCAGTAGCAGCTTAAGTTGGTGGTTGTAGCAGTAATTGTGTGTGTGTGTGTGTTTGTGTATACACGTGTGAGCACTGTACAATATAGTAAAAATAGGTAGGTTTGTTGACATATCCCGTGACCTAATAATGAAATTTCTGACCTCTACACCCTTGGCCTTTACTCAGTTGGTCTTTTCTGTTTACAATGAACACAGGAGCCATGATTTTTCAGTAATAAAAAAGAAAAACATTTTCTCTTTCAAAATCTCTCACAAAATAGCGTACAGTATTTTGGTTATGGTCTGTGTATACACCGCTTAATACAATATAAAATTACAGTAAAGTAGCTTCTATGGACATTACTTTTATAGATGTTTTAATAAAATTACACTGTGTTATCATTATTTCATTATCTAATACCTTTATAATTGAAGACTTTACTATCATTTATAGTCAGTCAGTCAGTTAAGTGCCATACGTGAAACACGCTTGGGCAATCATGTCTCGAAAGAGACATGACTGACTGGGCAGAAGATTATCCTGCAGTAGGTTGCCGTTGCTTTCTGCGGTAGACTGGTTGCCAGCCAAGGTTATAGAACACAATATGTCCTGTTATTTAACCCATAACTGGAAGGAAGAGACGAATTAATACCTTTCCCAAGGGTATTTGCGCATAAGTGAATGCAATGAATTCGGCTGGAATTCGAACTTGGCTCCCCGATTTCTCGTTCCGAGCCGATATCCACTTTACCACAATGCACATCATTTGTAGTATGACAAAGTAAAATTTTTCCAGGAAATCATAATTATTCTTCCATGGAAATTCCACAGGTTCTGCTAGTATTTATAAAGAGGATTGAAACAATATTGTTGCTACCTGGTTAAGAACTTGGGATCCATTAAGAGAATTATATTTAGCATTTCTTGATTAGTGAAAAGCTGTTTTGTTTCAGTTATTTTATGACATTACTTTAAGTGAGTGAACAAATAAAATCAACACATACATGTTTCTGTCATCCCATTAAAATTGTGTCCTGGGTTTGAAGATAAACTATATCTGGCAGCAAGGCCTCTGATTGAAAGATTGAAGTTTTTGAGGAGTATGGAACAATCTCAGTTGCTGTTGTTCCCGGGTTTACCCTGACCTGGGGTTGTATCACCTGTTAGGTTGTATCAGCTATGGGCAAATATTTATCCCCAAACAAAAATCAACAGTACATTTTTATAATAAAATGACCAACAATACATTTTTATGAAAAAATCACAATCAAGGCAGCACTAAAAACATAAAAATACATTTTATAATAGAATTGCTAACAACGTATGTTATCATCTAATCTAATCTAAACTTATTTATAAATGGAACTTTGTCTGTGTGTCCGTGTCCGTTACCTATAGACTCCAAAACAGCTGAACAGATTGTCTTGAAAATTTACACAGTTGTACTATAAGCATCTGCAAGTGTTCTTAGCTAGGTTGTGTCGAGGTACCCCCCAATAAATATCAATAATCAAAAAAATCAGGTTATAGAAGGAGTGGTCTGATTTTAATCAAATTTGATACACTCATAGACAAAGACATAAGAAAAGATATTCAGAAGTTTCAAGGTTGCAGTTCTTACAATAGTGCAGAAAATTGATAATATATATATATGTAAAAGGCAAGATGTTTGTGTGTGTGTGTCTGTTTACCTGCCTGTATGTCTGTATTTTTTTTTCAGCCCTTTTATTTTAGTTTTTGCTTTGGGTTTGGCTCTAAGTAGGTATAATTGTAGTTCTTAGTCTCAGCCATGATACCATTTACTCAGAGGACTTAAAAATTCAGTTTACAACGAAATAAACTTATTTGATATTGATACCAGGAAATCAAAATTTGACTTACATCCATTCATTTTTCTTTCAATCTATGGTTTCACTTTAACTGGGAACAACTATTGCTTTTTAGTCTTTCGTGCCAATGTCCAAAGAGTCTGAGCTCCAGGACCATGGATTAGTTTTAAAGCTTTCATTACACCCGAGCAACACCAGGCTATACTGCTAGTATCTAAAAAATATATCTTTACTGTAATTGAAATCATAAAATTACGTACAAAATATTTAGATTTTGGCATTAAATAACCCACAGAGGTGTTGATATGCCATGAAACAAAATCAACCAAACAACTAACATGAAAGTCCATGTGATATCCTACAATTTCTTAAACTATATTTCAAAATATAACTACAAATTAAAAAATAAATATTACAACCTCTAGTAATCATACTATTTACATTATTCAGACTGTTGTTCTCATCTTTTTTGGCATGTGTACAACGTTTCAGCCATTGTACACTTCAGCCTTCTTCAGGTGATAGGAATTTCGAACTGAATCCTTTATTATGATCACTGGGAAATACCATTCTCATTCCCTGTATAAATCCTCTTTTGGTAATCATGAGTTATATCCCTTTAACTGGACTCTGTAAGTTACTTGGCACAAGGAACGAGAATGATATACCCTAGTGATCGTAATAAAGGGTTTACTTCTAAATTCTTAGCACCTGAAGAAGGCTGGAGCATACAATGGCTGAAACATGCAAATGGCAACAAAGATGAGGACAACAGTCGAAATAATGCAAATAGTGTAAATACTATTTCATCTCAGAAATATAGATAAATATCCTCCTAATCATGTCCACACAAATACACTCCTGTGTATCTTAAGACCAGATATGGAAGGATTAAGAAAATATGAAATACTGTTGCTTTATTTAAAATATATTTGTGAAATATTTACATTTAATTAGAAAATGTAGTTTATCAAGAAACAAGTGAAAATTTTAAGCTTTTAATTGATTAATTTAAACAAACATTGAAAAAGTATTTTTTGTTTGGTCATAAAGATAATTTTTTGTTTTGTTTTTATGGCATATCAACCTCGGTGGATCATTTATTGCCAACTAAATTTTATTTATTTATTGCTGGTAATAGCCTTTTCTTTCAACAATTTATTGTTGTTTTTTTATATAAGTTTTGTGTCTAGTAATACTTTTTTCTTTTCGATTATCAAGATTCATTGGGATTTGTTTTTAAGGGCAGGGTCCCCAAGTCCTACCCTTGTTATTTAACCCATAACTGGAGGGAAGGGACAGATTAATACCTTTCCCAAGGGTACCAGTGCTTAAGTGATTGCAGGGTATTCAACTGGAATTTGAACTCAGCTCACCAATTTCTCTTCCCGAGCTGATATCCACTGCACCACAACACACATCCTTCACTAAACGCTTACAGCACCTGGTATTCCCAAGCAGTCACCCATCCAAGTACTGACCAGGTTCAACGTTGCTTAAATTCGGTGATTGAGCGAGAACTGGGGTATTCAATGTGATATGGTCGTAAGCTTTATAAAGATAATACTATTTAAATAAAAACCGAAAATACAGAACAAATGAGTCATAATGGCAATTTGATATTCGGTACATTCTCCATTTTTGCAAATTACTTCGAAAATTCACTTTGACATACTCATTATTAACTTTTGCATGACGGTGCTTGGGATGCACATCCAGGATGCATAAACTCCAGCACAAAGAGCATTCACAGTTTCAAATAGCAATTCATATATAAAAAAAAAGGTGGGTATCATCTACCATGTATTCACTTGTGAAAGCAGAATAATGTATATCACATCTTTATTTCGAAGCTCCCAAGAAAACTAGATTTTGACATTAAATGACCCATAAGGAGTTGATATGCTGTTTAACAAATGAATCAAAAATGAAGGTTTCTATGGGAAAAAAAGCATGTTTCATTCTAAGTGTTATATTGTCAGGGTGCCAACACACCTCAATATGTGAAGACAGGTGAGCTACCCGGTGGAAATTAAAAAGAAGAAAAGGAAAACATTTTTTAATGTAAATAGTGTTCTGGCCTGGTTTGTTGTTGTGCCTGAGTTAGGATACTAACTTAAAATTTTTTTTACATCAATAAAATTTACGAGCTAGACACATGAGCACAATGGAAGAGAAAGGGCTGTCACCTTTGATATATGTATTTTTTTGATGTTGTGATTTTGTGATTTTTTTTTCGTTATGCAATATTATGTAAATTGTTGTACAGTGACGTGGGTGTGGTGGAGAGATTTGGGTCATGAGAACAAAAGAAAAAAACTATGCACTGAAAATGTTTGGGTGAACATTTTCAAAGAATGGAGGGAAAGGTATGTTAAATATTTGTTTGATGATATTTTTGGGCAGCATGAAGTTTTGATGTGAAGTGTATTTGCACTGAGCAAGAAGCAGGTGGACCCGATGATTTTTATTATAACTACCGAGGTTAAAAGGGGTTGACACCTGACATGTTACGCAGTGCATTGAAGGCTGCAGGTGTCAGTGGGGACAGCTTTATAAGTGACGTCAATTAACACAGTGACCAGTTCGAGCTTTGCTAGTTGACTTGATCAGTCACGAATAGCAGTATGTCCGTGTTGGCATTTACTTTATCAGCTAAGCCGACAAGATTCTCATTTTCAGTTCTGACCTATTCTTCATCAAAGTGATATATATATATATATATATATATATATATATATATACAATATAAGGGTTGCAAGGGATACCTAATGTCTCAGTAACAATTTTTTTTTTTTTTACCAGAACTCATATTACAGTTTTATTGTTTGTAATTGTTTTTCTCTAGCACTCCGTATTACTGGTTCCCATATTGTATTCTTTTCTATGCTTGGCAAACTTAAGAATTTTTTTTTGTCCTGGCAGATGTGCTGATTCCTTAAGAGTTTTTATTTTTTAGTGATGGTCTCTATCTCTTATTTCTGCTTCATTCCACAGAGGGTGGTGATCTCCCTTTTCCCTATGTATATGGTCAAATATGCCTGATTTTTCTATTTCTCCGTGTGATTCAGTTTTGAGGTGTTCTTGCAGTTTTATCTTAAGAGGGCAGCACGTTTCTCTTTTATATTATTATTTTACCACAGCTGCATGATCAAATTGTGATGAATTGTCTGTCTGCTAATGCTCTGCCTCTTGTTCTGTGTTTATTATTCTGCCTCCTTTCACAACCACCCTACCCTGTCAGTGTTTTCTCCCTTATGCCATTCTCTCTAAACAAACAATCTTGTCTTGTAGAATCTGTTTTTCAACACCTTTGACATCGTTCCTGTTTTTTTATTTTTTGGCCATCCCTAACAGATGTTTCTGTGGTTATGAGACATTTGCCTGCTGGGAGAAACATTTCAACTAAATTATTCAAGATTACTAAGCTCTTATTTTGCTAAATATTCTGCTTCTAGTAAACTTAGGACCAGCCTCTCTGAAAATTTTTCTCCTCAGACAAACAACATTTCCTTAGTTCCACCAGCTCTAACCGTCATGGCTAAGACCCGTCATACCATGCATATTGTATGAACGACACTCATTTCTTTTGTCTTCCATTGGTAAGCTGTAAGTTCTACTCAAGCAGCTTTTTCCCCACCTATACAAACTACTGTTTTGTGGAACTGACTCCCAAGAGGATGCTTCTCCAATCATTATATTTTTAATCTGCTCAAGTCTAGGTTTAACTGTTATCTTTTCCACATATACCCATTTTTTTTTTTTTTAATCATTTCACCCCGAGCAAGGCGGAAATGCCACTGATGTGCAGGGGGTTACATAAATGTATAAAGATTAATTAGAAAAGAGTGAGGAGTACAAACTAGTTAGAAAGGAACAATAGAAAGCTGAGAAAGCAGGTGCGATGACAGATACATAGGTGGAGAGAAAAGGAAGGTTATACAGGGGAGGGGAGAGAGCTAGAGGCCAGTGGTTAGTAGATGAGTATTAACTTTGCATTTAAATTTCTGGAGGTTGTAGCCATTAGGAAAGCAAGAATACGGGAGTGAGTTCCACAGGCGAGAAGTGCGAGAAACTGTGTCACTTATTCTGTATCTCCCTAACTCAAGTGGCTCTTGTGCTGGGTGAACATCAGTAAAAGAAAATACCAGGTATGATGGATAAATTATGCAAAAATGAAAATGATAGTGACATCTAATTTTTACAAATATTTACCAAATTTACAGAAAAATATCTTGAAATATTAAAGAGTAAATTTATTCAATAAAATTGCAATTGGTATCTGTCACAGTCTTCAGATGACTTCAGAATCTCCTGCAACTCTTCTGGGCAATCTCCTTGTTTAAGTTGGTGACTGCTGCCATAATCCTTGCTTTCAGTTCATCTTTGGTGTTACAAAGGAGTTTTGTTGGTCTCTTTCTCAACTGCACCCCATGCATGATAATCAAGGGAGTTAGGTGGCCAGATCTAAGGGGTGATGTGGTCACAGAAATTGTCTGACAGCCATGAGTGGATTCTTGAGCTTGTGTGGCATGATGCAGAGTCCTGTTGAGTGTCTGAGCACAGATACTATACTTTCATCAAAGATTTACTCTACTCCCCCACTGGAGCGAGTTGTGACACAAGGTCAGTTTTTAAAGTGGGGAACCTGAGTGCATACGCTCAGGTTGTTGGTCAAAGATTACCCAGCCCCCACTTACTCAGTAACTGGGTACAAAACTAGTCTTAGATGGACATTGTGTCCAAACCCGTCTGGTGAGCAGGCAGTGAGTATTTGAGAACAGATACATTGCTTTGATCCTACCCTCTGGACCAAGAACAGGCCAATTTTTGGCAAAAGTGATGCTGATTATGTTTCAGCTGTCAATATCTTCCTGAATGCTGGTTTTCAGTGAAAAGGAAAAAGCAAAGTCATGGTCACCCTTTTGTTTAAATCATGACAAGCAATAGCAGCAGGTTGTGACATTGTCCTACAGCCACTGTCTGTGATGGACGTTACTCCAAAGAAGTGTATGAAAATTGTAACACTGCACAAACACACTAGCAAGCCTTACAGAGAGATTGCAGATATTGTTGGTGTCAGCCTTTCAACTGTCAGTTGTGTCATCAAGACAAAGAAACACACTGCATCCATTAGTTTAAAGTGTAAAGAAAAATGCAGTCGGAAGGAAAAAAGCAACGCCAAGACACAACATATATGTGATCAGAAAATGTGTGAAAGATCGTAAGACATTATTTGTTTTGTTTCAATTAATTTGCACAAGGGAGTAACATAGTAGAAACAATTTAAGACATATCCAATATTTGGAGCATAATTATGTGTGGCTTCAAAGCATCTATGGTGGGGTCCTGGGTATGACGGTAAACTGCATCCAGCAGCAAGGCCTCTGATTGGGAGGTTGTGAGGAGCATGGAACTACTTTTTAATTGTTGCTGTCTCCAGATCCACTCTGACCTAAAGTGGTAGCACCTGTTAGGGTCTCAGCTATGGGCAAATAGTTAACCCCCAGACTGGGGTCAAAACACTATAAAAGTATAGAAAAGTTTGAAGGAAAAATATTACCAACAATACATTTTTGAAGGAAAAAAAATTATTACCAGCAATACATTTTTAAATACAAAACTAGAAGACATTGTAGTGAACAAAACAAGATCTAGATTTAAAATTTAAATGCTAAGCACTGACTCATTGATTTTGTTAGAAATTAAAAAGACTTGAATTTGCAAACTTTGCTTAGCACACACGCAAAATCCAAATTGAAAACAAAACTCATGAAATTTCACACCTTGATGTAAAATGTTTTTTGGCAAATAGAAAATTAGAAAACATCTTAATACAAAATTCAAGTAATCTTCAATTCTCAAAAACAAATTCTTTTACGGAACTTTACACAACCCAACGTGAAGTTTGTTCATTATTTAATGGAAAGGCTGGAATTACATCTGGGAGTGAATTCCCAAATGACCTTTTCAAGCACCCACAAACAAAATAAAAGATGGGCAAGTTTGCCTGTCACTAGAGAGAAGAAGATGAGAATATTAACACGTCCCTTAACAAACGTCAAGTAATCATTATTATTATCTCTTTCTCCCTCACCCTTTTATTCTCACTGTTCACCCATCTGCGTCTTTTTATAGTTGATAAACGAACAGAACCCTTTAAGACTGAGCAATAACTTCAAAGACATTCCTACCCAATGATAACACCCATATATGCATACATACATCCACACATACGTTCCTGCCTACATACTACATTTTCTCATTGAACGTTTAACTTCTATCAATTTCTTATTTTTTATTAATAAATTTCTATTTGAACATACAAAAGGTATACTTTTATTCTTCCACAAATCCACCTTTTGATAACCTTGTGATAATCCTAAGTTGTGGGGAGTGTTGGTTGTGTTTGTGAATTGGCCTTGTACCAGACATGGGTGACTGTCCCTACTACAACATCTTCAGTTTTCTAAAATAAAAAAAATAATTTTTCATCAAAATCTGACTAAATAAACCTTCTCACTATAACCGAACATTAAAAAAAAATACCTTAAAACCTTACATTTTTTGGCATTAAATAACCCACAGAGGTTGATTTGCAGTTAAACAAAACTCAAACTCTATGGTGGTGACAAACATTTGATGAGTGGTCATTCGGCCATAATAACTTATTTGCTCTAGTTGTTGACTGTGTGGTCAACAAGGCAATGTTTGTGGCATAGACTCTTCTTTTTTTTTTTTTTTTTTTTCAGTGAGAGAAAAGACTGGATACAGTGGGTATTGAGGAAAGGATAAAAGATGAATGGGATTCTAGAAAATAAAAGATGAAAATTGATGTTGCATTTAAATTTTTGGAGATTGTAATTATCAGAGAAGCAAGTTAACAGAAGGGAGTTCCACTGGTGGAAAGTGTGAGAAAAGAAACTGTGAGAATAAAAGAGGTGGTAACATTTAACAAATTCAACAGTAAAATGGTAGAATCTAAATGCCAATCTATTCAGTCAATCAGTTAAGTGCCATACATGATACATGCTTGAGTGATCATGTCTTGGAACAGACATGACTAACTGGGCAGGTTTTCCCATAGTAGGTTGCCATTACATTCTGTGGTAGACTGGTTGCCAGCCAAGTTTATAGAATCCAATTTGTTCTGTTATTTAACCCATAACTGGAGGGAAGAGGCAGATCAATACCTTTCCCAAGGGTATTTGCGTGTAGGTGAATGCAATGAATTCAACTGGAATTCGAACTTGGATCCTTGATTTCTTATTCTGAGCTGATATCCACTGCCCCATAACACACATCCAATCTAGTCAGTCAGTTATGTGCCATACGTGATACACGCTTGGGCGATCATGTCTCGAAAGAGACATGACTGACTGGGCAGAAGATTATCCCGCAGTAGGTTGCCATTGCTTTCTGCGGTAGACTGGTTGCTGACCAAGGCTATAGAACCCAATCTGTCCTGTTATTTAACCCATAACTGGAAGGAAGAGACGGATTACCTTTCCCAAGGGTATTTGCGCGTAAGTGAATGCAATGAATTTGACAGAAATTCGAACTCGGCTCCTTGATTTCTCGTTCTGAGCTGATATCCACTGCACCATAACACACATCCAATCTAGTAGTTCGCTTAAATTCACATGGTTGGGGAACAAGAGAAGAAAGCTCGTCAGAGCAGTTACCATGAAAATGTTTGTGTAAGAGACAAAGGAAAGCCCTGTCATGTCAGTGAGAAAGTGTCTGAAGTCGAGATGCCAAGTCAGGATCAATTACATTGCAGATCCTTCTTTGGATTTTGTCGAAAACTTAGAGATGAATAGCAGGAGCACCTGACCAGATATGGCAACAGTGTTCAATGCATGGACAAATTGTAGATTTATAAATGTGCAAGATGGATTAAGCTCTATGATAAATAGGAGACGAAAGATAGTGTCTGCCAGGCTACAGAGGCTGCCAGCTGCCAGACTCTCTCCTGTCTCCTTACAAGCTGCCATGAAATCAAAAGCCCTTTTAACATGGATTTATTCAACTGTCATTCTCTGCTCTTATCCTCATCTTTGTTGTCATATTCACAACTTTTCTGTTGTAGTTGGAGCACTAAGAAAAAAACTCTCTCCAAGCAGTTACCATGAAAATATTTTTACAGAGATCTTATGGAACAACCAGCCAGAAATCAACTAGAATAGAAGTTGAGTCTAACCAACCAAAAAATCACCAGGGCAAATTGGTAGGTGATTTAAATAATAACCTGGGAGATTCCATTCTGTTACAGGCAAGTCTATTCTGTAAGCAGTGATTGGTTGATAATTTCAGTGTGTACATTGAGCTCCATAAATATTCAGCACAATATCCACAATTTGTCTTTGGGCCACGTAGGGACATGTATTCAGTTACAACCCTGTTTATTTTTGTCTGCCAACTGGACGCTAGTTGGAAACATCAGGAAGGTGAGTCTCACACTCTTGAATGTTCACCTTCCTACAGGGAGACAAAAGAAGACCACCATGTTGAAAGGTAAGTTATTTGACTTCTACAATTTCTAAAACAGGCTGAGAAAAGACATCTCATAATGGTGAGAAACTGACTGGAGACGAGATGCCTGGTCAGGACTGATTGCATTGCAGACTCTTCTTGGGATTTTCATTCATGCAACAATATTCAGTAACACTCTGCCTTGAGTAGATGTTGGATTATATATTGGTTGAACATAAGTATAAAAAAAATACAAAAAAGTTCTGACTCGTCAACTGAAGGGGAGCAACTATCCCTTTCCTGATACTCAGATTTCTACAACTGTTATTCACCTTTTTATATAAGGAAAAATCTTGCCTCCAGCCACATAAAAAACAGTTTTTTTTTTGTTTCAAATAGACATGTAGCGAATTCAGTCTTGCAAGGTTTTTTTTATATTAAAAATCCTAACGCCTAAAGAAAAATAAAGAAAACATTGGTCTGTCTGTTAAATAAATCATTTGTATTTATAAACATATATACATGAATTCAAAAGAATTAAAAAAAAAAGAATTAAAAATAGATTTTAGTTGAGTGAAAGTCTTTGGGTAGTTTGGTCCACAGAACAAGCTGTGATTTAGATAAGACTCTTAAATAATGGGTCCACAGGAAAAAGCTGTGCTTGAAAAAAAGACTTGTATTGTTAACAAAAATTTACTGTCATAGTTGTTGGAGATGATTCATTTGAAGTTGCCAACATGTTACTTTCAGCACATGCTTGAGGCTTAGACAGTGATGTCTCTGTTCTTTGAAAATCAAAGTTTGTGGGTTTTTATAAGACATTTCTTCAGAAAGTAGAATTGAGAAAAATAAGATTTTAATTTTTTCTGATTGGTCAAATATTCCATGTGGTGATGTTAATTTCTAAGATAATTTGTTTTAAACAGTGTGTGTTGAATTTGCATATTGTATTGTTATTGGTTGGAAAACAGTTAGGATGTGTATTTATATAGTATGCATGTGTGTATGTCATTGCGTTGGACTTTCTTATTCTAATCACCTCTCTTATGTAAATATCCAAGAAGTTTCCACCTGCACCCATAAATTGAAAAATTCCCTTCCACTCTTTAAATTTGGAAATTTCCTCCCAGTCCTTAAATTTAGAAATTAAGTTTAGAAATTCACTGCCATCCCTTAAATTTGGAAATTCCTTCACACCCCTTAAATTTGGAAAGTTTTCTCCAACCAGTTAAATGTGAAAGTTTTCTCCAACCAGTTAAATGTGAAAGTTTTCTCCAACCAGTTAAATGTGAAAGTTTTCTCCAACCAGTTAAATGTGAAAGTTTTCTCCAACCAGTTAAATGTGAAAGTTTTCTCCAACCAGTTAAATTTGAAAGTTTTCTCCAACCAGTTAAATTTGGAAATTCACTACCATCCCTTAAATTTGGAATTTTTTTCCCACTCCTTAAATAGGCTGTTAGTATTTTATTGCTGGAAATTATTTAAATATTTTTAAAATTCCTGCAACAGCTTTTATTTTAACTACCCTATTTGAAACTCAAGTGAACCACCCAATGGCCTACAACAGAAATGGAGAACCATTTACAAAACAAAGCTAAGCCATGATTTTTTTTCTCTATTTCTCATTTTATTTTTGAAGAGAAAGAATAAAAAGAACTAAGTCTCTCAAAATTGTCATTTTTAAAAAAAAATCTTTTCAGGAAAAACCAGACATTTTGGAACAAGGGCAACCATTTAATCTCTACACTGAAATCCACCTGCTCAATGGACACAGTGATATTGTTCGAAAACTCATTAAACTTGATAACAAAAGGTTTGTTCTTTTTTTTTTGTTACTCAGAGCATTTGCTTATTTTTTTTTGCTAATGTTTGATTGGGATTGTAATACTCAGGATCATTTATTTATTTTCTTTTGAATCAAGCAAGGTGATGATACCACTGGAAAAGAAGGTGTTTCTTGGAGTGAATGAAAATGAGAAGACTTAAGTGAGGAGATAGGACAATAAAAGAACAGGGTTCAGGAAGACGAAAGGTGATAATTGATGTATTGAAATTTTTGAAGATCATCATTGGCAGGGAAACAACAAATTGGAAAAAAAGTTCTACAGGTGAGAAGTGGGAGAAAAGAAACTATTGGAGTAGAAGAGGAGGTTACATCTACCAGAGATATGACGTTAAAGCAGCGAGAACTAGTTTTCAATCCGACAGCAAGCTGAAATTTATGAAGTTGTGATACCAAGGCGGAGGGCTCATTAGAACAACTGCCATGAAAATATTTATAGAAATGTCAGAGAGAAGTCATGTCTCGGTGTGGGGAAAGTGACTGAAGTCGAGATGCCAGAACAGGACTGATAACATTACAGATCCTTTGGATTTTGTTAACAGATTTCTTATGAGTCAATAGCTAATAAGATTAAAGCATTGGTTTTGATGTCATAGTATTTGTGAGCTCAATCCCTGGGGTGGGTAGTACAGACTCAGGGAACAAGACAAAACATGGAAAACAGAATGTGATCGATCTAAACCCATAGATTCAATAAAGGGTTGATTTTGAAAATTTCCTGGAAGTTCTCCTGATCAGCATGAACCTGAAGGAGGCTACTAGGCACAAATACTGAAATGTAATGACAACAAAGAACCAGAAAGAAACATTTGAAATATTTTGGATGCATAATGGAAAAAAAAAAAGAATTTGACACATGAAGGCAAAATGAGCAGAGAGAAGCATTGAGTAATCTGCATGATCAGTTTGTGTAAATGGATGTCCGAACACAGACTGGAAGAGATAGTAAGGATATAGACATTGCTTAGAGCTTCAGAGAACAAGAAATTGCGAAGAGCCATAAAAGTAGCATTAGTAGCAACAGCAGCGGGTTCTTTCACTCTCAGTAACCTCTTGCACCTTAGAGGCTTTATCATCTTGCTTGGGAGTGGCAAAATGATTAAAAGGAAAAATGTCTTTTCTCTTATTATTTCTGCACATGCTTTTATCTCACTTACCTTTTTTTTTATTTATAGATCAGTCCTGTCTACACACTGCTATAAATCGATGGCCTGTGTGCAAGTTGGGATAAAGATTAACTACAGAAATGTTAAGGTGTAAATAAATATGAGTTAGCAATAATATAAATCTCATAGGTCTGGTTAAAACAAAGAAACACTGAAACAATAGATTGAGTAAAGAATAGGTTTAATTATATAAGAGAGACACGAATTAATAGTACAGTAATAAAGAATACTGTAATGATATAGTAATAAATAATACATAATAAATACATAAATAATAATAATAATTATAAATAATAATAAATAAATAATAATAATTATTATTATTTATTTATTACACTGAACAATGTGCAAATACTATGGAAAATCTGTAAACAAACACTGGTATGAACATCACCCATCACCAGTTACAGAAATAGAAGATGTCATCATTCCATGGGATTACACCATCTACAGAGACAGAAAAATTGAAGCAAACAGGCCGGACATTATTGTTAAAAACCAAAAAGAAAAAAACTTGCTTATTAATTGATATGGTTTGTCCTGCGGATTGTAACATAGCAACCAAAGAATTTGAAAAACTGTCAAAATATAAAGACCTGGAAATTGAAATAGAAAAATCTTGGAAATTGAAAACAAGTATCATACCAGTGACAGTCAGTGTACTTGGAATGATAAAAAATGAAACAAAACAACACATTGAAAGAATTCCTGGAAACCCCAGCTTAAGATATATACAAAAAATTGTCTTGTTAAGTACAGCCCACACACTAAGGAAAACTTTGTCTATGTAACGCTAGGGATGTTAGGGGCGATAGAAAAAACATGAAATGGAGCCATAACAACACACCACAACCTGCCTTAGGTCTTCCTGCAGACTTGGTAGGTAGTGCAACCATAGCAGAAATTGAAGAATAATGAAAAATGACATAATAATTATATAAATCTAAATCTAAACTTATTTATAAATGGAACTTTGTGTGTATGTCTGTGTGTCCATTACCTATAGACTCCAAAATGACTTAACTGATTTTCTTGAAAATTTACACAGTTGCACTATAAGCATCTGTGAGTGTTTTTAGCTAGGTTTTGTGTCAAGGTACCCCTGATAAATATCGAAAATTGATAATTGAAAAAATCGGGTTATAGAAGGAGTGGTCCGATTTTAATCAAATTTGATGCACTCATAGACAAAGACATAAGAAATGATATTCAGAAGTTTGAAGGTTGCAGTTCTTACAATAGTGCAGAAAATCGATAATATGTATATATATATATATATATATATATATATATATATATATATAAAAGGCAAGATGTTTGTGTGTGTGTGTGTCTGTTTATCTGCCTGTATGTCTGTATTTTTTTCAGCTCTTTTATTTTAGTTTTTGCTTCGGGTTTGGCTCTAAGTAGGTATAATTATAATTCTTAGTCTCAGCCATGATACCATTTACTCAGGATTTATTTAGCCTTCAAAATTCAGTTTACGACGAAAAAAACTTATTTGATATCGATACCAGGAAATCAAAATTTGACTTACATCCATTCATTTTTCTTTCAGTCTATGGTTTTGCTTTAACTGGAAACAGCTATTGCTTTTTAGTCTTTCGTGTCAATGTCCAAAGAGTCTGAGCTCCAGGACCATGGATTAGTTTTAAAGCTTTCATTACACCCGAGCAACACCAGGCTATACTGCTAGTTTCTCAGTAAGCAGACCAATATTTGTTGGTTTAAGTATGAATTGAGAGGTATTTTACAATTTTACCTTGAGAAATATTGTCATCAGTCAATATCGTATATAGAGAAAACAAATTAAATTTTTTTTTTGTTCCAAAAATGAGACGTTTCTGTACAGCAAAAATGGTAGCTAACCAAGAAAAAGTAAGGTCATTTTCAGATTCAGTGACCTCAAATTAGTTAAAAGAGATGTTTGGTACCTCAACACCATTTCATATTATTTTGTTGACCAGTGGGTTATATAAATTATAAATATTGGGTTATATCAATTGTGGCTTATTTAAGTCCATTGTTCAGCCATTATCAATGACGGCCAAATGAAATTGTCTTTGACTTTTTATATCCAGCATTAGTAAATACTTTGCTAATAAATTGTATTCCATGTAATTAATAGCTTTATAAAAACATTTTTTTTTAAGGTTTGCCTCTGCTGCAGATGATGCTACCATTATTATTTGGGATATTGAGGTAATGTAATACATCTATATATATTAATACAATATATCTGTATGTGTGTCTTTATTTTGATGCTATAAAATCTGACTAGTTGTTTCTCTTGTTTGTTTACTTAAACTAGCAAGATATTTTGGTTCTTTTTATGAGAGGATACATTGTGATTCTTTTGAGTAATTTTTTTATTTTACCCCTTACAAGGCTGAAGAGCCACTTGAGGTAGAGGGTATAGTGTAAGAGGTAAGTGAGGCAACCTATAAGGATTTGTCTCTTCTACAAATACTTTTACAGCTTCTGCTCTGATGAGCTTAGCTCCCTGGTGTCCACTTTGCATGAATTTACTCATGCTACTAGACTAGCAACTAGGTCCCACCCATTTACAATGAAACCAATCAAATGTAACCGCAACTTCTACTCTAGCAGCTTCTTTGCTTGCACTTATGCCTGTGGAATTCCCTTCCGTATACTTACTTCTCTGACAGCTACAATCTCCAAGAATTTAAATGCAATGTCAATTGCCATCTCTTATCTTATTGACTCACATCCTTTCCATGACAAAACCTTGTATCATGTTCTTTTTAAACTGCACGCCACTCTCATGCAGCCCTCTTCACGCCTGTATTCTCATCTTGTTCTTACTTATTCTCTGACTATCTTGTAACTTTTTCCTCTTTCTCATCACTCACCTCTTCTGTAACCCCCTACACACCAGTGGCAGTTTTGCCTTGCTGGGAGTGAAATGATTTAAAAAAAAAAATCTAATCTAAATCTAAATCTATCTAAATCTATCTAATCTAATCTAATCTCAATCTAATCTAAATCTAATCTAATATAAACTTATTTGTAAATGGAACTTTGTCTGTGTGTGTGTCTGTGAGTGTGTGTGTCCGTTACCTATAGACTCCAAAATGGCTGAACCGATTTTCTTGAAAATTTACACAGTTGTACTATAAGCATCTGTGAGTGTTCTTAGATAGGTTTTGTGTTGAGGTACCCCCGATAAATATCGAAAATTGATAATCGAAAAAATCAGGTTATAGAAGGAGTGGTTCAATTTTAATCAAATTTGATACTCATAGACAACAACATAAGAAACGATATTCAGAAGTTTCAAGGTTGCAGTTTTTACAATAGTGCAGAAAATCGATAATATTTATATATATATATATAAAAGGTAAGATGTTTGTGTGTGTGTGTCTGTTTATCTGCCTGTATGTCTGTATTTTTTTTCAGCCCTTTTATTTTAGTTTTTGCTTTGGGTTTGACTCTAAGTAGGTATAATTGTAGTTCTTAGTCTCAGCCATGATACCATTTACTCAGAGGACTTATTTAGCCTTCAAAATTCAGTTTACGATGAAAAAATCTTATTTGATATCAATACCAGGAAATCAAAATTTGACTTACATCCATTCATTTTTCTTTCAGTCTATGGTTTCGCTTTAACTGGAAACAACTATTGCTTTTTAGTCTTTCGTGTCAATGTCCAAAGAATCTGAGCTCCAGGACCATGGATTAGTTTTAAAGCTTTCATTACACCCGAGCAAAACCGGGCTATACTGCTAGTTGTTAAATATAAGTGACAATGAATGTCTACTATGTTTAATCATGAGCCGTTCCAAACATCGTATTTTGGCTTAGAACCAACATAATAAAGAAATATCTAAATGTTGGAGAATTTTTGTCTTTATTTTCACCTGAAATTAAACCCAAAATTCGATGTTTAGAATGGCTCATGATTAAACATAATAAACATTCATTGTCTCTTATATTTAACAGTATATGTTTAGAAAATATATCAAAGATAATGGTCAACCCTAGACATGAACAGATTAAGATTGTATTGATCATGAAAGAAGCCTCTTGGGAGTCGGTTCCACAGAGCAGCATTTCGTGGAAAGAAGCTGCTTGAATGGAACTTAGATCTTAGTGACATGGTGTCTCTTAACTGTGAAAGTTCGAACTGTTGGAACTAAGGAATGGAATTTGTCTGAACACTTTTCATGGGAATAATGATAAGCATTGAGAGATTAGCAATGTTTTTTTTAATTGTGGGGAAAGGGGTTGTAAAAAGTGAAAAACAACTCATCACCTACAAGGTTACATAACTGCTTTTGGAAAGAGAACACTGGGAAACTCCTGTATTCCAATGATCTGGCTCTTATAATGCTTGGAGGATAGCAAGAGGAATTATTGAAGCAATACAGGAACTAACCATTTCTCCAGTACCTTTAGCAATAAAATGTATGTACAAGTTCTGCTTGAGGTTTAAGGTGAGCTTAAGACCCAACAGGTGATCAAAGCACCGGACCCCTCCCAGGAGAACATTTGATAATCGCTAGAGATGAAAATTCAGCAGTAAATGAAATTAGTTACATAATCTTTTACTTTTTGAAATTTGCACCTTGTCTTCATTTTTTCCTCTGCAAATTGCTATGTCTATTATCTGCTTTTCAGCAATACTACTTAATTGTTTAGATATGTGTTGTGCTGCAGTGAATATCGACTTGGAACGACAAATCGGGGCGCCGAGTTTGAATTCCAGTTGAATCCATTGCATTCACTTACGCACAAATACCTAGGGGAAAGGTATTAATCTGTCTCTTCCCTCCAGTTATGCGTTAAATAATAGGACAGATTGGGTTCTATAGCCTTGGCTGGAAACCAGTCTACCATAGAAAGCAATGGTAACCTACTGTGGGATAATCTTCTGCCCAGCTAGTCATGTCTCTTCCGAGACATGATTGCCCAAAGTGTGTTTCACGTATGGCACTTAACTGACTGACTTAATTATTAGCATTCTGTGAATTATTCAGATAACTAAAATCATTCTTTGTTCTGTATTTGATGTTTTGGTTGATTTGGCAGAGAGAGAATTGCACATTTAAAATAAATGACAACAGTAATATTAGCCGTTTCCTTATAAGGGAACATTTGGGATATTTAACTAAGGACTTAGTATTGTGGTTAGTTGAAATTTATAAAATCTTTCTCTTAGAATATTTTTCAGGAAAATAAGTTTCTCAAGTTCACTAACTGTTATTGCTCTTTCAAATATTGATGGGGGTTTCCTTTCTAACCTTTTATTTGAAGTAGTTTGGAATGTCAACATCTTGATTATGTCATTTTCTCTTTGAGTTACATGTGCTCTTGATTTTAGTTGTTGCTATTGATGAAAATCCTCAAATGATGTGGTTACTGTTATTTGATACAGTACTTTGTGATTTTGTAGCACCTGTTTACTTGGTTTGAAAAAAAAAAATGAAAATCATGGAAAAATTAATTATTCATGCTTTCTTTGTTTTTCCCCCAGACTGGACAAAAATTATTTACCCTCCAAGGACACAGCCTTCCAGTTACATGCATTATGACATTAAAAGGTCCCCAGGGTCTTGACAAGCCTATTTTATTACTAACTGGATCATCTGATCGTCAAATACGTGTAAGTAACCTTAAGGCTTTTCTATTTATTGTCTAGAATTTTTTACAGAATTTACAGAATTATCTTACAGGGATTTTTGACATGACAAGTTTCTTCTTTTCCTTTTATGTGCCGTGTCCCTTCAGGACGTAGGCGATCATGGCCCTCCACATCTCCCTATCTCTTGTAGTTTTTAACACCTTTTCTTTTGGTATTTCTCCCAAACCCTGCTTTACCATCCACTTGCTTAAACCCATCAAGTATGTCATGTGTTGCTTTCCTATGTCTCTTTCCCCCACTCTCTTTGTCCTGTGAGTATCAGATTCTCCAAGGTCTCTTTTCTTATTGCGTGTCACAGAAACTTCAACTGTCTTTTCCTGATGTTAAGTTTCCTTTCTGTTTCCATTTTCTCCAAAACCTTGTTGTTGCTGATATGTTTGATCCATGGTATCCTCAGCATCCTTTTGTAGAACAACATTCATGTTGCTTCTAGTCTTTTCTTCATCTTTGATCAGATTGTCCAGCATTTGCTGCTATATAGAAGGATAAACATCACATTACAGGCCAGTACTCTTTTCTTTGTGCGTGGTGGAGCATTAGATGTACTTTGTGGAGTATTGGATATTGGCTTGGAACGAGAAATCGGGGGGCCGAGTTCGAATTCCAGCCAAATTCATTGCATTCACTTGTGCACAAATACCCTTGGGAAAGGTATTAATCTGTCTATTCTTTCCAGTTATGCGTTAAATAACAGAACAGATTGGGTTCTATAGCCTTGGTTGGCAACCAGTCTACCGCAGAAAGCAATGGCAACCTACTGCAGGATAATCTTTTGCCCAGTCAGTCTCTTTCGAGACATGATCGCCCAAGCGTGTATCACGTATGGCACTTAACTGACTGACTCTTTTCTTTGTTTCTAATGAAATTTTCCTGTCTTTCAATACTCTTCTTAGCTTTTGGAATGTATCTTTGTCCCTGTCAATATGTCTTCTGTACCAACATGATTTTAGAATCCCAACCTGTAATTAATATTTTGGGCTCCTCTTTTTGATAATGACCATGCATTCAGTTTTCTTGTAGTCTATGGTTAGTCCTTTCTTCTTATTTTCTTTTGTTATCTTTTGTTCAAGGTCTTGTGGTTTTTTTTTTCCATGTCTGCTACCAGATCTCTGTCATAGGAGCTTATTTTCCATGAAAATGGAAAAATGGCTGCTAAAACAATGGTCTACTTAAAACAGAAATCACGATTTTGAAATGGAAACTGCCTTTTTTATTTATTACAAGGTTTGTCTTTCTTAACTCACTCATCTGACAAACATCAAAGGATAAAATCTGTAATGTTTTAATACGTGCCTCTGACCTACTGTCTCCCTACAGTTTACTGTATTTATTGAGGAACCAAATTTTATGAGGTTGGTTTGGTTTAATAACAAAAATAAACGTAGTGGGAAGAGGGTGTCAAAAATTTTGTCTTTTTGTTTTATCCCTTCTTTGTAGGTTTTGTGTTTTCACTTAATTCTTATTTAGGATTGTGAAATTCTTTGCAAGAGTTGTCTCAGAATTTCAGCCAGTTAGATTAAGGGGCTGAAATATGGGGTACAAAAACCTATCAAACTAAAGCAACTTATCGAATGGATGGATTTTTTCCTTTTTATTGTCTTGTTTTAATAATATTTATACATTGTTACACTATTTCACTAAGCTTTATAGGTACTGCTGCTAATTTGCAGAAAAACAGCATTGCATGATGTTAAAAGGCCCAAAACTTAATAAAAGAGTTTTATCATTTCATCAAAATGTTTATTATTATTATGGGGAAAGATCAAAGTAATTTTAAATTATTTTAAAATAATTTTTAATCCTTTCTAACATGTTCGAAATTTTGGTTAAAAATTTTGTTTTTTTTTCCTCATGGGTGACCAGATTTTTACCAGAGTTTACTATAATAACTGTCTTATTATGAAACTCATTTTTTTTTCCTGTAAAAAACATTAATTTGAAAATTCTTGCAAAAATCAAATGATGGTCAGATTTTAATGAAACTGTCATGACTTATTCACAAATAAATTATTTTTTAAATTATTATTTTTATAAAATCTTGATAAAAATATTTCTCTTTTTACATCTGTTACCCTCCACACACATACTCTAATTAATTTCCTCGAATTTCTATAAATTGACTACTGTTTTAGTTAAATGCAAGACTCCTATGTTTTTTGTTTTTTTTTCATACAGTTTCCACTTTTCTGCAAATCTGCTCTGAATAGTGAAATAAAAATTGCAATAAAACTATACCATTTTTTAATTAGATTAGCTTTTAATCTGAAGAAAAAAGTTTTTCAATGAATAATGAATTTTTACAAGAATTGTTTTCATTTTTAATGATAATAATTTATAAAGTTTCAAAAATTTTAAAAAATTTTTCCAATCACTGTTTTGTTACATTATGTTATTAAGTTAAGACTATATTTACTCATCAAAAATTGAAAAGCTTAATACAAATCTTCATGCACCAAGATATATATATATATATATATATATATATATAGTCATCCACAGACAGATCTGTTTTGCTGTAACACAGCTCATCAGTACGGTTAGACTCCGATTGCTTTTTAACTCAGGATTGAAACTTGACCGAATTGGCGTCAGTCGGCAATTCTACCTCTGGGCTATGGGTGCTCGGTAGAAGAAGGCAGACTTTTTAATGCGTACATTTTCATTATACATGCCCATATTGGAAGAAATTCTTAAATATAGGAACTACGCAGGAGGACTTCCAACAGGCAGGAAAGCAGGAAGCAGATAGGCAGCGGTTATAGAGTTTAGAGAGGACAGAGGAGAGTTCTGGGGCACATTTCTTCAGTACTATGACTGGGATTCCGTCACCGCTGCTCGCTTTGTGTGGGTCAAGTTGTGCAATTATCTTGGCGACCAGCGAGGGTGTTATGTGGACGTTATTTAGTTGAGCCTTAGTTCTGGGTGGGAAGTCTGGTGTAGGTATTCCTAATGAGTCCAGTGTCGAATTGGTTGAGAATCTACGGGCAAAGCATTCAGCCTTGTCGGCTGGGGAGGTGAGAACTTCAAATTCATTGATTAGTGGGGGTATTGAAGTCTTGTTCCTGCTGAGCACACTTTTGCAGAGACGCCAGTAATCTTTGGAGCCAAACTTAGAGGATGCTATGCGTTGCTTAATTCTGGTAGCAAACGCCCTCTTGGCTTCGTTCAGTACTTTTTTACACTTGTTCCGTGCTGAGGTGAAAAGGCGCCTGTTTTGGTTCGACGAGCAACTTCGATAGAGCCGGAAGAAATGGTTCCGGTGGGCAATGGTGGCCGAGCAAGCGGGTGAGAACCAGGGGGACGAATTTGGTTTTAGTTGGAATTTCCTGGCCGGGATAAAAGCATCGATGCCAGCCTTAACCCAAGAGGAGACTTCGGAGGCACAGTCTTCGACAGGAAGATCGAAGACGTTGTTCCAGGGGACGTCGCAATACTTGGCCATTTATCCTTATTTTTATAATAATACATTTATCATTATTTTTTGCGTATTTATTGTAAATACTCTAGCTTCTTCTTCTTTGGGGGTTTGAACAGATCTACTTTTCTTATTTGCTTTTTGTATTTGCATACGTTCTGAAAATGATCTCCTTTTTGCAATTTGAGCATATTTTTCCCAAAGCTGGACATTTATACTTGTTTCTAATATGATTTTTTCCACAATATTTGCATTTAATTATGGATTTGTTAGTGCTCATCCTATATGTCTTGAATTCTTCTTTTGGTTGATTAAATTCTCTAATCAACCTTAATTGTTGCAAAAACTTGACACTAACTTCATTTTGACACTCTGCAGAAATTCTAGTATTTTGTCTTGTGGTTTTGGTCTTGCAAGCCTTCAGTTAATCTAAAAAGAATTAATGTATCTTCTGTAGTCATTTCATATGTTTCTAGTTTTTCAAATTCACAATCCTTGTTCATTCAATCTATGTAATTATTGCATAATGGACTCCTGTGGTGCTTGTCTTGTTTCCAAAAACTTGGTTCTTTTCGCTATTACTAGTCTTTGTTTTAGTCTTATGTTCTTTTTTACGACTTACACAATTTTCTCAAATGTCATTTCTTCTAATTCACTCAGATAACACATTGTCGAAATTTTCTTCACAGCTTCCCATCTCACTGCAGTAAGAAATAAACCGGTTATCTTGTTTTCTCCTCCATTGGTCTTTGAGTCTTTTAATTTCTTTACTCCTGCAAATGCTGCAAAACTTCTCATCCATGTTTCTATCTGTTCAGGGTTGTCCAGTGAAATCATGGATCCTATTGGTGATGACATTGTTATGTTTTGCATATCAGTGTGAGTAGCAGTAGTCATAGCACAGCTCTGCATGTCCTCTGTGATGACAGGCTATTTTCTGTCCTAAATCTCCAAGTACTCTTTACATGTACTGGTCTCTTCATGTGCATACTTCTTGAAAACTTCTGGGTTCTTTGTGTTCAAGGTCAGTAATGAAATCCAGACTGAACAGTCCTATCCTGGGTTGAGCAGTAAAATAAAATTTGGAGACAAAACAAATTATCAAATTTCATAGAACTTCTCCATTTGTACATAGGTGAATATAACAAACCCAACTAAATTGGAACCCAATTTCCAATTCTGAACTATTAATCATTACACCACCTGCACATCCAGTACTGACATGTTGCTTAACATCAGCACTTGTATGAGAACTGGGGTTTCAACATTTACACCTACATGTGTGTATATGTACATCTATTTGTGTATGTTTTTACACCTGTATATGGGTGTAAATGTACTTATATGTGTGTATGTTTCAAAGTTTACAACTGTATGTATGTCTATATTTACATATGTGTGTGTATATTTCAACATTTTCACCTGTGTGTGTATATGTACATATATATATTCTAAGCACATTGTTAAATATAACAGACAATGAATGTCTTTTATGTTTAATCATGAGCCATTCTAAACATTGTATTTTGGCTTTAATTTCTGGTGAAAAATGACAAAAATTGTCCAACATTTGGATTTTTTTTTTATTATGCTGGTTCTAAGCTTTCAGCTCACATGAGCCATCTTCAGAGAGGTTACAAGGAATTAACATAAAGACATCCACTATAAAAGATGATATTATCTTGTGTTGCTATGCAATGATAACAGTCATCAAACAGCAGACGCAGGTTGTAAATTTGTAATGTAATTCTATGATGTCACACTGCATGAGAGATTGAAATGTTAACAGAACCATGTCTTAGGAAAACATAGACATGTATGCAGTATTAGACAAATTTTAGTTGATAACACAATATATATGTCTACACACTCTCATATACACATATCTTCATATTTTTCTACATCTATTTACTTATGTTGTATAAGTAAATGTGTGTGTGTGTGTGTGTGTGCATGTGTGTCATAAAGAATAAATATGAAATGTGTACCAATCTAACATTTCACTTTTATTAAAGCTTTGTCAGTGACTGAGATATGGAGGAAAATAAATAAATTCTGATATTTTCACTTTTATATTTGATTTTCATTGATCATTCATGTATCATGTATCATGTGCATTCGACAATATAATAGACAATTAAACAATATAATTGGTGGTGTTCCGAATTCAATGAGATGACACATCCATCCAAATTTTTAAGCTTACCTGAATAAATACCTAAATATTGTTTTATGTATTATAAGACATTTTCAATACATGTATTGTTTTATGTATAATAAGACATTTTGAATACATGTATTGTTTTATGTATAATAAGACATTTTGAATACATGTATTGTTTTATGTATAATAAGACATTTTGAATACATGTATTGTTTTATGTATTATAAGACATTTTGAATACATGTATTGTTTTATGTATAATAAGACATTTTCAATACATGTATTGTTTTATGTATAATAAGACATTTTCAATACATGTATTGTTTTATGTATAATAAGACATTTTCAATACATGTATTGTTTTATGTATAATAAGACATTTTGAATACATGTATTGTTTTATGTATAATAAGACATTTTTAATACATGTATTGTTTTATGTATAATAAGACATTTTGAATACATGTATTGTTTTATGTATAATAAGACATTTTGAATACATGTATTGTTTTATGTATAATAAGACATTTTCAATACATGTATTGTTTTATGTATTATAAGACATTTTCAATACATGTATTGTTTTATGTATAATAAGACATTTTTAATACATGTATTGTTTTATGTATAAGACATTTTTAATACATTTATTGTTTTATGTATGATAATACTTTTATAAAAGTTCTAGTTTGTCTGTGTGGACATTAGATGATAATGCATATTTGTAATTGTGTATGTGTGTTCGTGTGTGTGTATGTAAAAGCATGCACTGGCTCTGCACTTCTAAACAGGTGCCGACAAGGCTGTAGCCTAGGGTGTCACAGTATGGTTAAACAAAGATAAACAATTAATTGCAGATCTCCGTCTCCAGTTGCTCAGGCAACTGTAGAAAAAAATATGTTTGGGAGCAGGTTCCATACCCCTGAGGTTCTAGCATTGCATAGATTGTGAGTAAACAATTGGGGACTTTTTTTTTTTTCAGAACATGACAGTAGAAAGTAAGTATCTAGCCACCCCCAGGAGTCTGGAAATCTAGGCTGGGTCATGAAGAATAAAGAAGCACAGTTGGAAACATTCTTGTAAGCAAGTCACTCACACAAGGCTGGCGTCAGCAGTTTATGAAAGAAAAGCATTTGTTCGGTTTTATTTTTGATTGTTAATTCTAAAACTGAAAGTTGTGCAAGCATTCCGCAAGGTTTTAGGTAAATATTGGCACAATTCTTGGATTATTTACAAAATTCTTGGATTTGGTTTGAAGCAATTCAGCAGAAACATTCTGAGAATAAGCTTCCATAAAATAGAAACAACAGATAACAAATTCTAAAGTTAGTTTCAAACTAGGTATTATTTTTTTTTCTCCTCTCAGAAAGAAATTTTTACCATTTAAAATAAATGTTATTTTATTAATAATAAAAATAAAAAATGTTAAAGATTCTTCTAGGTCAGTGTTTCTCAACTTTTTATGCAATGGCACACCTAGCAACATTTTTAAAGGGTATACATTTAAATGTTATGAAATAAAACCATGGATTTAAAAAAAAAATACACTGAAAAATTAAAATTTACTTTATTTCCATGTTTAGCTATTTTTGCAGCTTGTTTAGTGTGAAACATGTGCCTGGAGTTTTATCAGCGTTTCTTCGGTGTTTTCCCAAATCTAATCTAATCTAAATCTAAATCTAAGCTTATTTATAAATGGAACTTTATCTGTGTGTATCCGTTACCTATAGACTCCGAAACAGTTGAACCAATTTTCTTGAAAATTTACACAGTTGTACTATAAGCGTCTGCGAGTGTTCTTAGCTAGGTTTTGTGTCAAGGTACCCCTGATAAATATTGAAAATCGATAATCGAAAAAATTGGGTTATAGAAGGAGTGGTCCGATTTTAATCAAATTTGATAGACAAAGACAAAAGAAACAATATTCAGAAGTTTCAAGGTTGCAGTTCTTACAATAGTGAAGAAAATTGATAATATATATAAAAGGCAAGATGTTTGTGTGTGTGTCTGTTTATCTGTCTGTATGTCCTTTATACAAATCTACAATTTTTATCCGATTCTCACCAAACTTCACACAAATATTCTTTAGGCTGAGTCTGAACTCCAGGACCATGGATTAATTTTAAAGCTTTCATTACACCCAAGCAACACCGAGCTATACTGCTAGTGTGTAATAAGCAGACCCTCACTTCTTCTTCAATTGAGCATAGTCTTTCTCGCTTCCTATTTTTGATGTTATTCAGGGTCAAGGGGCCTAATTCATATAAACAAGAAGTAGAAAATTGCAATAAAACGGATAGAGCACTTTTAGCTAATGTGGGATATTTCTTTTATATTGAAATCCAAAATGTATCAATGGGTACCATTGAATTTTTATATTATATAAATGTACATTATTATATAATATAAAAGTACATTATTTACATTATTTGGACTTTTGTCCTCATCTTTTTTTATCATGTTCTTGATGTTTCGGTTGTTTGCTCTGGCCTTCTTCAGGTGCTGTAAATTTTGAACTGAACCCTTTATTTTAATCATGGCCCAGTGGATATATTTATTGGTTTTGCTCCAGTGATGTAACTGAAAGCGTTGTGAGTTCAATACCAGGCTACTGCAGTGGGAAACAAATAACTTAAAGAGTTGAGTTAAAGGGAGATAACTACATGGCTACCAGAAGTGGAATCACACATGTAATGTGAATTATATATCCCAATGATCAAAATAAAGGTTTCGGTTTGAAATTCATAGCAATTGAAGAAGGCTGAAGCATACAATAGTTGAAACGTCATTAACAAAGGGGATAAAGCTGAAGACAACAGTCCAAACAATGTAAATACTACTTCATCTCAGAAGTAAAGACGAAAACAAAGTATTCAAAATAACATAATCTGAGAATAGTGAAAAGAATTGTTTGAAAAAAGAAAAGTTTAATACTTATTCAAATACTAACGCTGTATCATTACTATTTCCACGTGCACATATACAGGGCGCAATGAGTAAATTGTCACCATCTTATATTTTTAATCAATTGGTGGCTTCCCCTATGTTGATAGGGGTCGCAGTGTTCAAATCCTGCTGAATGACACACATTTTCGTCACAAAAATTTATCGTAAATAATCAGGCCAGTACAAATAAATGTACATACTGTTTGATTATAAACAGAATATTAATTTTTGATTGATACTTGTATTTAAGTAATGTTCAAACAAATAATTTGAAATATCTAATCTAATCTAAACTTATTTACAAATGGAACTTTGTGTGTGTGTGTGTCCGTTACCTATAGACTCTGAAATGGCTGAACCGATCTTCTTGAAAATTTACACAGTTGTACTATAAGCGTTTGCGAGTGTTCTTAGTTAGGTTTTGTGTCGAGGTACCCCCGATAAATATCGAAAATCGATAATCAAAAAATCAGGTTATAGAAGGAGTGGTCCGATTTTAATCAAATTTGATACACTCATAGACAAAGACATAAGAAATGATATTCAGAAGTTTCAAGGTTGCAGTTCTTACAATAGTGCAGAAAATCAATAATATATATATATATATATATATATATATATATATAAAAGGCAAGATGTTTGTGTGTGTGTGTCTGTTTATCTGTCTGTATGTCCTTTTCACCAAACTTCACACAAATATTCTTTAGGTTGTGTCTGAGCTTCAGGACCATGGATTAGTTTTAAAGCTTTCATTACACCCAAGCAACACCAGGCTATACTGCTAGCATATATATATATATATATATATATATCCAAGTGGAGAGAATCAACAATTTTAGAATTCTGAGTTCTCTGGCATTTACTTTTTTTAAAATATGTTTTCAATCCAACAAATATTGTAGAGCATAATATAATTAAATTTTTGAGTGCAATTATACTATTTTTATTTTGATTCAGAATGCATTTTATTCTAATTTTTCATAAAACTCTTAATTTGTAAAAATTTTTAATATCTATTTATTTATTAAAAATTTCAATATCCATTTTATTATAAAAAATCAGGTCTAGTTGACCACATGTGGATGGAGACAGGGGATCAGCACCCCTATTGGATGAAGTTGAAATAATAGATAGAGAACACCAGTGGAAACTATGTAACCTTAAGGAATCAGCACATATGCTAGGCTACGAAAACCTCCTAAGCCAACCAAGCATAGAGATGAACACAATGTGGCAACCAGTAATATGGAATGCCAGAGAAAATCATTAGTGTCAAAAATTGCTGATTTGACTCTTAGAAGTTGTGAGTTCAATACCAGGCTACAGCAGTGGTGAACAAATAACTTGCAGTGTTAGAGGAAGATAACTCATGACTTCCGATCGAGGCTTCCAGCAATGGAAGTTCATGTACCCCAGTGACTGTAATAAAGGGTTCGGTTCGAAATTCCTAGTGCACAACGAATAATGTAAATATTGTAAATACGAACTCATCTCAGAAATATAGACAAATACAATTTTAAAGTCTATTATAGTATTATTATTATATTATTAATATATTATTATTATTATTATATTCTAATACATTTTTTAATATTATAATACAAATTTTTAATATCTATTTAATCATTTTTTTAAAGAATCTTTATGATTCCTTTAAGTCAGATCAAAAATATAAAATGTTTTCTTTCTTTCTTTTTTGTTTTAGAAAATGATGAGATACAGAGAAAACTAAGAGAATAATTTTGTAACAATATTGGATACATCAATGGAAATGCAGTCTAGACATGGGTTTTGATTGACTGACACTCTTACTATTAAGATTGAAAGAAGAAATCATGTATTCCCCAAAAATATAATCTTTTCTTCAAATTTAAAGTGAATCTTTATTCTGATTAGTTAAATTGAAGACACACATAAATTTTTCTGTCTTCCCACATTCATAAATAACAAACGTATTGTTTCTTATATTCAAATGAAAATCATTTTCACAACAATGAGCTAACATTACCTGATGACGATATAAAAACCTCGAAACAGAAATTTCCATGTCGCAATGTAAACTCTCTCTCTCTCTCTGTATATATATATATATAATTTAAATTAAAGGACACATGGCCCAATGGATAAAGGCGTTGGCTGGATTCAGTGACCTGGCTTCAAGAGTTGTGAATTCAGTACCTGGTGACAGTAGTGACGGAAGAAAGTTTAGAGTTAAATGAAGATAACTAACACATTAGGAAGTGGCATGACTCATGGAACGAGAACAATGTTGCAATGTAAACTATATTCATTCTAAATAAAAAAAACAAATTTAATTATATATATATATAATTAGTTAGTTTTTGGTCATAATTAAATTAGACCAGTACACAGTTGTATTAAAAAGTGTTCAATATAATTGTATTGTAGAACTTTTGAATATTTTTCATTTAGAAATAAGTTATTTCCACAACATATGTTTTAAGCTTTTTGTATCTTCAGGCAATTTACAATAACTGATTTTTCCATTTTTCAAACACATAAACAGGAATTTTTTATGGACATGTGACTAGAATTTTCAAACAACTGAAAATTTTCAAAATTAGGGAGGAGTTATTCAAGGATCTTACAACACTTTCATGTTTGTATAATCCTAGTATGTATTTATAGGTATGATTATATCTGGACATAATTTCTTATCTTTTATTTAGTATTTTTTTCATTCTGGGAATAAAATAATAGCTAACCTTTCCTCCTGGCACAATCTGCATATATTGCCACCATTGTATGGTTGGGCTATTTTTACTATACTCTAAGTTATATCAGCGGCTTTTCTATTTTTCAATTTTAATTTCCACACATTGCTAGCCATATATACAATGACACGCATAAGTATTGGATACATGTTATTTTCTGTTATAACTCTAGTTTATGTTCGCCATTTTGCCTGATATTTGGTAAGTGATATCTTGTAAAGTTGTTTTAGTTGTATGTGGAAGGAAAATTAAAAGCTCATGGTTAAATCCATTTTTTTTATCAAAGTTCAAAATTACGCAAAAGTATTGGATACATCAATTTAATATTTTGTTGCATAGCCTCTGTTTTGTTTCACTGCTTCCAGTCGCTTTCTATGGTTGGCCACAAGTTTTCCACACTGATCGACCGTTACTTTACCCCATTCTTCCTTGCATAATTTCTTCTAATTGCTTGATATTTTGTGGATTCTGCTTATGAACTTTAACCTTCAATGTATTCCACAAATTCTCAATTGGATTCAAGTCAGGAGACTGACTTGGCCAATTGAGAGAACTAATACCATTATTTTCAAACCATTCCTTTGTAAGTTTTTTGGTATGTTTGGGATCATTGTCATGCTGAAGCACAAAATTTTGACCATGTCCTAAAGAAGTTGCAGATTTCTGAAGGTTCTTCTCTAGAATCTCCCTGTACATGCTACCATTCATTCTACCATGGATAACTTGTAACTCACCAGTGCCCTTGGATGGAAAGCATCCCCATATCATAATGGAACCACCCCCAAACTTAACTGTGGGGATGGTATTGTGCTTGTTGAAGGCAGTGCCATTTTTTCGCCAAAAACTTGTCGCTGTGTTTCTTTTGAATAGTTCAACTTTTGTTTCATCCGACCAGATCACCTTTTCCTGAAACTGCATAACTTTCTTTTCACAAGTTTCAACAAACTTTAATTGGTCTTTGACATGATTGGTTTTTCAGTAAAAGCACTTTTCTTGGTGATCTTGAATGAAATCCTGTATGATATAGAACTCTGCTAATGGTATCCTTACTTACATTAATTCCAGCACCCTCAAGATCAGTTTTAATTTCAGAACAAGTAATGAAGGGGTTTTTTTGCACATTTCTGCTAATCCACCTTGAAGTCCTCTCATTTATTTTTCTCGGTCTTCCATTTCTTGGAATGTTTGCTGTGCCATCACCATACTTCTTATATTTTCTGATGATATTTCCTGCTGTACTTAGTGCTAGATTCATTTCTTTGCTAATTTTTCGGTAACCTTGTCCTCCTTTGTGATGTTCAATGATTCTATCTTGTATATCTCTGAATAATTCTTTAGTTTTTGCCATTTTTAATCCTTGAATTGCAGAATGCACATCAAAGAGTCAGATGATTAGTAGCACTATCTTGTAAGCAATTGTGTGTTTCTCTGATTGGTCAGAGATAATATTCCAATACTATTGAAAATTTGAATATTTAAAGTCTTTTAAAATACAAAGTTTCGATTGGAAATTTGAAAAAAGTGTCATGTATCCAATACTTTTGCATAGGGTAATTTTGAACTTTGATAAAAAAAAAATGGATTCAACCATGATTTTTTAATTTTCCTTCCACATACAACTAAAACAACTTTGCGAGATATTACTTATCAAATATCAGGCAAAATGGCGAACATAGACTAGAGTTATAGCAGAAAATAACATGCATCCAATACTTATGCATATTACCGTATATATATATATATATATATATATATATAATGGTGCACATACATATAGTATTACTATTTAGGTGCTAATAAAACAGTGCTCAATGTATGAACAAAGCTGTATTATATCTAAACTCATTTATGAATAGAACTTTGTGTGTGTATGTGTCTGTGTGTATGCGTGTCCATTACCTATAGACTCCGAAACAGCTGAACCGATTGTCTTGAAAATTTACACAGTTGTACTAAAATCGTCTGTGAGTGTTTTTAGCTAGGTTTTGTGTCGAGGTACCCCCAATAAATATCAAAAATCGATAATCGAAAAAATCAGGTTATAGAAGGAGTGGTCTGATTTTACTCAAATTTGATACACTCATAGACAAAGACATAAGAAACAGAAGTTTCAAGGTTGCAGTTCTTACAATAATGGACACACACACACACACACATAGACAAATTTTCATTTATAAATAAGTTTAGATATATGATGTAGAATACTTGGTATGTAACTCAGGTTAATTCCGATAGAGATGAATTTCAAAGAACTCAATGTTAAATTTATTTATTTAATTTAACAGAGTAATATAATTTAGAAAAAAATTTTAGATATTCTACAATTTCATGGGTAATATGTATTTCACAGCAGGAAAAAAAAAATGCTGCTCTTCAGACCCAAAAGAAGAGCAGCCTTTTTTCTTCCTGTTGCAAAATGCGTATTACCCATGAAATTGTACAATATCTAAAATTCTTTCTAAAATATATATATATATATATATATATATATATATATATATATATATATATATATATTAATATTAATTATAGTTGTAATACCAATAACAACAGAACCAATTCTGTCAAGATTATCAATAATTAAACTACAACTGAGATCGTTTTGAAACCCACCGGGAACTAACCCGCAGGGAAAAGAAGGGGAAGAAAAAAAAGAAACAAATGAAATACCTGAACAAAAAGTCAAGCATTCGTGAGAAAGAACAAAAACCCCAAGACGAAAACCTTAACAATAAAGAGCTCAATATGAAAGCAGAGTGCACAAAGCACCCAACGTGAAAGTAGTGCAGACAAAATAAAAAAAGTGAGCCAATAACCTCCCACAGTTTCGCTTAACAGCTCATAAGGGAAAATTTGCTAAAGACTTGGGAATTATGCAATATATATGTAGAATTTCAGCTCTCTTAGATTTTTGATTTTATATATATATATATATATATATATATAAAAACTAAGAAAGGAATCAGAATTTAACATTTGTTAATTTTTTTTGTTTCATCTTGTGTGCTTGCTTTGTTTCTTAGCTGAGAGAATGAGAACTCGGAAGAGTTCTTTTGAAATGGTGTCTAAAGAACTGACATAACTATGGAATTGTATGACTTTGTTTCACTCAGAACCTGTACATTGTGTCCACTCTTTGTATCAGATGTCATTGTAACTTTCTGTTCAGATACCCTCTGCTCATCTCTTTCCCTAGGAGAATCTTTTTGCTCTGGTTTTTCATGAATTCAGGCTGTGATCTCATTATGATCTAGGCTTACGGATATATCACGTTGAATACACCGGTTCTCGCTCGATCACCGAAGTTAAGCAACATTGAGCCTGATCAGGACTTAGATGGGTGACCACTTGGGAATACCAGGTGCTGTAAGCGTTTAGTGACGGATGTGTGTTGTAGTGCAGTGGATATTGGCTCGGAAAGAGAAATCGGTGAGCCAAGTTCGAATTCCAGTTGAATACCCTGCATTCACTTAAGCACTGGTACCCTTGGGAAAGGTATTAACCCATTCCTTCCCTCCAGTTATGGGTTAAATAACAAGGGTAGGACTTGGGGACCCTGCCCTTAAAAACAAATCCCAATGAATTTTGGTGCCCGAAAAGAAAAAGTATGACTAGACACAAAACTTATATAAAAACAACAATAAATTGTTGATAGAAAAAGGTATTACCAGCAATAAATAAATAAAATTTAGTTGACAATAAATGACCCTCCGAGGTTGATATGACATAAAAACAAAAAAAAAAATACAAAAAAACATTATGATCTCTGATGTTCTCAAATAACTTCTACACAGACACAAGTAATAACGGACCACCCCTTGTGATACTAGCCTATGTTGGCAGGGGTTTCTTGAATTTATTCATCATTCACCAAGGCTGGCTGCCCTCCCATGGTGAGATAATCTAATCTGTTTGGCTAGAGCACGAAGATTCCTGATTTTTTTTCAATTGAATTTAATGGTTGTCATTCTACCTTTATTGTTTGCTCCAGTAACAATTATGCTACATGCAAATCCATCCACTCCAATCCACTGTTTTTATAAAAGTAAAGATATTTGTTAATTTAATTTTTTTCTTTCATTTCATATAATCCAGGTATAGAATGTGGATTCAGGAATAAGTTTTCATCTTGTTATGGAATATTAAAATTAAAGTATTTAATTTTTTTCTTTCATTCCAAATATTCTAGGTATGGAATGTGGATTCAGGAAAATGTCTTCATGTTGCTATGGAGCATTCAGGTTCTGTGAGGGTAGGTAACAAGATTATATTTCAAATTCTATGATTTTTTTCCTTTTTCTCTTATCTAATCTAAATCTAAATCTAAACTTATTTATAAATGGAACTTTGTGTCTGTGTGTGTGTCTGTGTGTGTGTGCGTGTGTCCGTTACCTATAGACTCCGAAACGGCTGAACCGATTTTCTTGAAAATTTACACAGTTGTACTATAAGTGTCTGCGAGTGTCCTTAGCTAGGTTTTGTGTCGAGGTACCCCCGATAAATATCGATAATCGAAAAAATCGGGTTATAGAAGGAGTGGTCTGATTTTAATCAAATTTGATACACTCATAGACAAAAACATAAGAAACAATATTCAGAAGTTTCAAGGTTGCAGTTCTTACAATAGTGCAGAAAATCGATAATATATATATAAAAGGCAAGATGTTTGTGTGTCTGTTTTTCTGCTTGTATATTTGTATTTTTTTCAGTCCTTTTATTTGAGCTTTTGCTTCAGGTTTGGCTCTAAGTAGATATAATTGTAGTTTTTAGTCTAACCCATGATACCATTTACTCGGAGGACTTATTTAGCCTTCAACATTCAGTTTACGACGAAAAAAACTTATTTGATATCGATACGAGGAAATCAAAATTTGACTTACATCCATTCATTTTTCTTTCAGTCTACAGTTTCGCTTTAACTGGAAATAACTATTGCTTTTTAGTGTTTCGTGCCAACATGCAAAGAGTTTGAGCTCCAGGACAATGGATTAGTTTTAAAGCTTTCATTACACCCGAGCAACGCCAGGCTATCCTGCTAGTTTATATCTAAAGCAAAGTAGTTAACTATTTGATCAACATTCTGAATAATTACATCTCTGCTTGAAATATCATAAATGTTTTATAAGACTAACTTACATCAACTTCTACAAACTCATTCTGTACTTTTTCATACCAAATACAATTCCATTTGGAAGAACGCTTTCATTGGGAATTTTTCATATTATGAAATAATATACCAGCTGAAATCAGTATTCTGCTAGTAATCTTTAATTTGGTTTTATAAACATGTTGGTTTGGATAATATTATACAGAAATTTAATTTTTTTTTCTTAATTATTTCATTCCTAAACAAGGCAATAAAACCATGAAAATACTAGTGGGGGGTTACTTAAATGAAAATACTAGTGGGGGGGTTACTTAAATGAAAATACTAGTGGGGGGTTACTTAAAGTGAAAAAATACTAGTGGGGGGTTACTTAAAGTGAAAAAAAAAATGAGTAAATATTACCAATGTGATCGGACAATTAAAGAACAGAATTCAGAAAGATAGAAGATGGTATTTGATGTTGCATTTAACATTTTGAAGTTTATAATTGAGAGGAAAGCAAGAAGTCAGAAGAGAGTTCGATGGTGAGAAGTGCAAGAGAAGAAACTATCAGGATAGGACTTACAGTTACATTTAGCAATTCCAACTGCAAAATGATGAGATCTAGTTGCCAATCTAGTACTATGATTAAATTCATGAGATCAAGGTATTTTTTTTTGTTTACAGTGAAATTCACCCTGTAAAAGACTACTCAATATTTAACATGGCCCAACATTCAACTGGATTTACAGATATTCCATTTTCACACTCTTTGTTAGATATTTCACAAGAGTCATTTATGAAATTTAATATGCAAACTCATTTCATTGTCTTGTGCTTTAATCATAATGTTTCAAGCTGACATCACCTCTGACCTTTAAGCAGTATAAAACCAAAATAAACGAAGTGCCTTTCAATGAGACTTATTTTTATATGTACGGCAACGGTCACCCTGTACAAGGCCCGGAGCTACTCAAGGTAGTGGGTTACATAGTAAAAGGCACTGTTTATCCAGGTGTGTGGGGAAGATAATGGCTAATCATAGACTTGAACAAGTTAAGATTGTATTGATCAAAAAAGACATCCTCTTGGGAGTTGGTTCCACAGTGATGTGGTTTGCAGGAAGAAACTGCTTGAGTGGAACTTACATCTCACAAGTGGAATATGGAAGGAATGAGGCTGGTTTGCTCTAAAGAGAAGAACTCATTAGAACAGTTTTCACGATAATAAGTGTGCTATAATGAATAAACATAATGTTGTGGAAGTGGGTGTAAAAATATTAATTGGGCAGGCACTTTTATTTGGTATTTTAAAAATTACCATTTTTCAGAAGTTCAGTCAAGTTTTGGGAAAAATAATATATGTATATGCAAAGTGTTATCAGAAATGTCCATGATTGTAAATGCAATGATTGTACTGTTTAATGGAAGATTGATTTGTACCTAATTTACTAAGTCAGTCTGCCTATAGGCTTCTTGCTATCTACTTACATTCATTTATTATGTGATGAGCATCATAGCCCGGCATTGCCCGGGCAACTCTGATCATTTTCTGATTGGAGAAGGTGCCACTTTTTATTTTACATATTTTGTTTTTGTTTGAAAAAACACTTTTTTTTAACAATATTTCTTTTGTTTCAAAATTACGTGGAAAAATATTCACATTTTTTTTTGTTGACCAAATGAATTTTTAAAATGTCGGAATAAAAATTAAATATAAAGGCTTTTTTTAATATAAAAAATATTTTAGTCGCATTTGACACATGCAATTTGATTTTTATGATGTAATTCAACAACCAACTTAGATCTTAGATGGTTTACTGAGCAAACATAAACAATCGTGTCCACTGGCCAAAAAGTGCAAAAGGAAAAATTGCTGAACTTAAAATCAAAAAGTATGTGTTGACCTGGCTTCCCTGTAGATATGTGTCCCTAGAAAGTTTGAATGGCATAGCTTAAAAAATGTAGGCATGCATAGGGAACAGTCACATACAGACTCACAGCATTTGAACTCCAGCAAGATCAATGGCAGAGTTTTTCAACCACTTGGAATGATAGGTATTGAAGTCACTAAACAAATACAATTAGCAAATAGATGAAGGGAAATAGCATTGTCTGTATTGTCTAGAATGCAGTAGTCAGGAGAGGAAAGGGAGCAGTAGAGAGAGAAGAGATAGCTTATTGAATTTAGAGAGATGGTGATACATGTAGGAGTGGACAGGAGATTCAAAAGAGATCTCCCTAGCCAGAGGGAAATTTTTGCTGACATAAGCACGCAGGCTATTCATGTGAACCTTGAAGTTTTTCCTAAAGAGAAGGTATCCAGGAATTGAGAAATCAGAGTAGGGAGTTGTAGGGTTGAGGTTAGTTTTGCAGAGAGCTAGTATGTCAGGGGACCTTTCATATATCTTTCCACACTGTAAAAGTTGGTATGAATACTATGTATGTTGGAGAAAGAAGTATTCAGGGGTTTCATGTTTTTTGTTTAGCTGGTTTATTAAATGTCGTTATGATCTAGAGTTATTTCAGTAAGGAGAGGCTGAGAGTAGCAGTAGCAGTTGGTGATCAAATGCAACATGTCTACAAAGGGATCTAGCTCAGACTGCAGCATAATGTGGCCTCAGGGTTGCCCACTGAAGACACTTGCAGGGGAACCAATCGATGCAGAACATGGCAGTACAAGAACCCTGATATTATTCAACTGTTGATCAGAGCAGCCTCTCAAGACGCTACGCAAGAGTTTGGGCTCTTAACTACCAGTCAGAAGCAGCAACCAGAAAACTGCCAACTGGCACTTTCAGTATGAAGAGTCATCATCACCATCCACAAACATCACAAAAAAATTGTGACAGCATCATTATTAAAACCTGAGGAGAGGAAAGAAATTGGGAAACTCTTCCTAAACAGAAGGGCTTATGGCCTATCACGTTGAATACACTGGTTCTTGCTCGATCACTGAAGTTAAGCAATGTTGAGCCTGGTCAGTACTTAGATGGGTGACCGCTTGGGAATACCAGGTGCTGTAAGCGTTTAGTGACGGATGTGGGTGCTTATGGCCATATCACGTTGAATACACCAGTTCTCACTCGATCACCGAAGTTAAGCAATGTTGAGCCTGGTCAGTACTTAGATGGGTGACCACTTGGGAATACCAGGTGCTGTAAGCGTATAGTGATGGATATGCATTGTGGTGCAGTGGATATCGTCTCGGAAAGAGAAATCGGTGAGCTGAGTTCGAATTCCAGTTGAATATCCTGCATTCACTTAAGCGCTGGTACCCTTGGGAAAGGTATTAATCTGTCCCTTCCCTCCAGTTATGGGTTAAATAACAAGGGTAAGACTTGGGGACCCTGCCTTTAAAAAAACAAATTCCAATGAATCTTGATAAACAAACAAAAACAATAAAACAAATCAAAACGATTTTCAGCATTAAATGACCTAATGAAGGTTGATATGCTGGTTAAATGAACCAATCAGCCAAAACAGAACATAAGGGATGACCCTCTACTCCTGTTCAGTAGAAGAGGGAAGAGTAAGGAGTGAATGATAGGAGAGCCTATCTATTTCTATAACTTTAGCATACATACATACTGAAAACAATAAATCTGTTAATCAGTAGCAAAAGAAATACTTAGTAGTCTGTGTATAATTTGACAATCATGACAACTGAAGTTCCTGGGACATGCAATGCATAAGGAGGGCTTGAACAACCTGATAATAACAGGCCAGATAGAGGGAAAAAGAGACAGAGGAAAGCAACGGATAACATATTTGAAGGGCCTGAGTAGGTGGATGACAGAACGGGGGCTGCATGATGGTACAGGAGAAAGCGTGCTAAGAGCTACCAGGGATAGGGAGACATGGAAGGCCATGATCGCCTACATCCTGAAAGGACAAGGCACATAGAAGAAGAAGAAAAAATAAACTTCTTTGTTTGAGATGAATATTTGAATATTGATAGCATCCTTTAGAGTATGTTGACCTGGGAGAAAGTTAGTGATTTTACAGTGAGAGCGTAACAAGTTCATTTGTGAAAATGTAACAAGCATTGCAATGATCAAGACAGAACTTATAGTTAAGAGTACATCTGTCAGTGTTTATATATTGTTTTAGATGTTCTATTTTTTCTGCAACTGATGCATGTGTTCCTAATTCTATGTCAGCATGACTAATGCATTTTGGCTGGCTGCAGTTAATGTCTTAACGCTATAATCTTAAACTCTGCAGATCAAGAATTAATTGTGAATGCTTGCTTCCATGAACACCAGTATTTTAACCTTTCCAAGTCAAGGGTCAGTGTGAATGCTTCCTTGAACACCAGTATTTTAACCTCTTCAATCAAGGGTTATTTGTGAATGTTTCCTTGAACACCAGTATTTTAACCTCTTCAATCAAGGGTTATTTGTGAATGCTTCCTTGAACACCAGTATTTTAACTTCTTCAATCAAGGGTTATTTGTGAATGCTTCCTTGAACACCAGTATTTTAACCTCTTCAGTCAAGGGTTATTTGTGAATGTTTCCTTGAACACCAGTATTTTAACCTTTCCAAGTCAAGGGTCAGTGTGAATGCTTCCTTGAACACCAGTATTTTAACCTCTTCAGTCAAGGGTTATTTGTGAATGCTTCCTTGAACACCAGTATTTTAACTTCTTCAATCAAGGGTTATTTGTGAATGTTTCCTTGAACACCAGTATTTTAACTTCTTCAATCAAGGGTTATTTGTGAATGCTTCCTTGAACACCAGTATTTTAACCTCTTCAATCAAGGGTCATTTGTGAATGCTTCCTTGAACACCAGTATTTTAACCTCTTCAATCAAGGGTTATTTGTGAATGTTTCCTTGAACACCAGTATTTTAACTTCTTCAATCAAGGGTTATTTGTGAATGTTTCCTTGAACACCAGTATTTTAACTTCTTCAATCAAGGGTTATTTGTGAATGTTTCCTTGAACACCAGTATTTTAACCTTTCCAAGTCAAGGGTCAGTGTGAATGCTTCCTTGAACACCAGTATTTTAACCTCTTCAATCAAGGGTTATTTGTGAATGTTTCCTTGAACACCAGTATTTTAACCTCTTCAATCAAGGGTTATTTGTGAATGCTTCCTTGAACACCAGTATTTTAACTTCTTCAATCAAGGGTTATTTGTGAATGCTTCCTTGAACACCAGTATTTTAACCTCTTCAGTCAAGGGTTATTTGTGAATGTTTCCTTGAACACCAGTATTTTAACCTTTCCAAGTCAAGGGTCAGTGTGAATGCTTCCTTGAACACCAGTATTTTAACCTCTTCAGTCAAGGGTTATTTGTGAATGCTTCCTTGAACACCAGTATTTTAACTTCTTCAATCAAGGGTTATTTGTGAATGCTTCCTTGAACACCAGTATTTTAACCTCTTCAATCAAGGGTTATTTGTGAATGCTTCCTTGAACACCAGTATTTTAACTTCTTCAATCAAGGGTTATTTGTGAATGTTTCCTTGAACACCAGTATTTTAACTTCTTCAATCAAGGGTTATTTGTGAATGCTTCCTTGAACACCAGTATTTTAACCTCTTCAATCAAGGGTCATTTGTGAATGCTTCCTTGAACACCAGTATTTTAACCTCTTCAATCAAGGGTTATTTGTGAATGTTTCCTTGAACACCAGTATTTTAACTTCTTCAATCAAGGGTTATTTGTGAATGTTTCCTTGAACACCAGTATTTTAACTTCTTCAATCAAGGGTTATTTGTGAATGTTTCCTTGAACACCAGTATTTTAACTTCTTCAATCAAGGGTTATTTGTGAATGTTTCCTTGAACACCAGTATTTTAACCTCTTCAATCAAGGGTTATTTGTGAATGCTTCCTTGAACACCAGTATTTTAACCTCTTCAATCAAGGGTTATTTGTGAATGTTTCCTTGAACACCAGTATTTTAACTTCTTCAATCAAGGGTTATTTGTGAATGCTTCCTTGAACACCAGTATTTTAACCTCTTCAATCAAGGGTTATTTGTGAATGCTTCCTTGAACACCAGTATTTGAAACTCTTCAATCAAGGGTTATTTGTGAATGCTTCCTTGAACCCCAGTATTTTAATCTTTTCAAGTCATGGGTCAATTGTGAATGCTACCTTGAACACCAGTATTTTAACCTCTACAATCAAGAGTCAATTTACGCTTCTTGAACATTACAAGGTTTGATTGGGAATGCTTCCTTAAACACTACAACCTAAATTCATCAAGGTAAGGGTTACTTGTGAATGTTTTCTTGAACAACAGTATTTTAACTTCTTCAAGTCAAGGGTCAATTACGAATGCTCTCTTGAACACTAAAATCTTAACTTCTTCAGGTGAAGAGTCCATTGTGAATGCTTCCTTCAACACCAGTGTCTTAATCTCTTCAAGCAAGGATCAATTGTGAATGCTTCCTGAACATTACAAAGTTCTGTTGTGAATGATTCCTTTAATAGTACAAGGGTCAATTGTGAATGCTTCCCTGCAAATCATAATCTTAACCTCTTTAAGTCAGGGGTCAATCATTATTCTCATAATTTTCGCTATCTGTCACCTCCTATTTATTATATCACACTTCATTCATTACAATCATTTTAACAGCAACCCTCTACAATGATTGGTTTTATGTTTTGTATTAGTTTAACTTTTTAAAAAGAAATCTTTGCCATTCAGATCTAGAATTACCTAAAAAGGAGAAAAAGAATCTTTTATAACATTTTTCCTAATGTTATTCTGAAGGGATCTTTACAGGATAATATGTATATTTATTAATGTATTTAGTGTATCGAGGCAGCAAATGATTTTCTAAACATATACTGTTAAATATAAGAGACAATGAATGTCTATTATATTTAACCATGAGCCATTCTAAACGTTGTATTTTGGCTTTAATTTCAGTTGAAAATAAAGACAAAAATTCTCCAACATTTGGATAATTTTTTATTTATTTGGTTCTAATCTTTCAGCTCACATGAGCCATCTTCAGAGAAGTTATTAAGACGGTAATACAATAACATCCACCATCATGGATGTTATTGCATTACATTGTGTTGTATTAAAATCGTCAGTGATGGTGGATGTTATTGTATTACCGTCTTAATAACCTCTCTGAAGATGGCTCATGTGAGCCAAAAGCTTAGAACCAAATTAATAAAAAATTATCCAAATGTTGGAGAATTTTTGTCTTTATTTTCAACTGAAATTAAAGCCAAAATACGACGTTTAGAACGGCTCATGATTAAACATAATAGACATTCATTGTCTCTTATATTTAACAGTATATGTTTATTAATATATATATATATATATATATATATATATATATATGTGCACAGATGAGTGAAAAGGGGATAAAAATACTACCAGATGATTATCAGTATTAATCACAGATTAGTAGCCATTCCTTCTTGTTATAGAAGGAAGGCTGCTATGACTTAATATGAAGATCTTTCAGATGGTAATCCAAATACACCCTACTCATCACAAAGCCCTAATATATATATATATATATATATATATATATATATTTTCCAATTGTAAATGAGTTATTATGTGACCTAGGTTTCTACCATGACTGGTGCCATCAGGTGATTTGAAAATCACCTGAAGACACCGGAAGGTAGAAATCTAGGTTGTGTAATAACTCGTTTACAAATGAAAAATATTCAAAAGTTGTACAATATTATTGTATTGAACACTTTTAATACAAATGTGCACTGGTCTTGTAGCATAGGAGAGATGGTTAATGTTTCTTTGCTTCAGCCTTGTGTCAGACTTAACTGAACTCCCTACAGCTTACAAGTTTTATGCAGAATTATTATTAGAAGGTTTTCATCAGAAGGTTGTTTGTCTGGAATAGTGTAAGAATAAAATATACATTTTGTATGTAAAAATTAGTAATTTATTAAAAGAAGGAATAACAAGAATTTGTAGAAATTAATATTCAATGAGAAAGTTAAGAGTATCAAGAGTTTCTACAAAATGTTCGTAGTAGTAACTGTTAAAAGAGATAAGGAGAAAGAGAAAGAGGACAATGTCTGAGTCGCTTGAAGTTGAAGTTACATTTTAGATGTTTTGTCTCGCGGCTCCCATCTGACTCTCTGACTGACTGATGCTGATGAAGTCCTTTTATTGTAATCTAGATTTTTCACACTTACTCGCAAAGTCCTTGTTGGTCTTGCAAGTGATCCCATTTGTCAAAAATCATTTGAACACCTACTTGTGAATTCTGGGTTTGAGTTTTTCTTTAAGCACATGGTCAATCCTTTTTCTATTTGGGGAAAACCAGGATTTCACAAGCCATTGTGAAATTTTTGTAAAAGTGAAGAAGGTTGATTTTAATTAATTTCTTATCTGCTACAGTCCAATCTTATTATGACCAGAAACTAAATAATTAAACAAAATATATATATATATATATATATATATTTTTTTTTTTTTTCTAAGAAAGCAAATGAGTCGATACAGATACTATTTGGACATTTATGTTAACATTTATTTCTCTGTATACTGTTCGTTTTCATTTTATTTGTATTTCTTTTCTTTTTTCTCTTCTTTCCATTTATCTATCTTTTTCTTTATTCTTTCTTTTTTTATCATTGGGGTTCTTTTTAAATGAGTGAGGAATTTTTTGTAAATGATCATTACAAATGTCTATTCTAAATATGGACATGTGAGTGTCTGTGTAAAAAAATTTTTTTGGTGGGGGGATATTTTGAAGATCAACTGTTGTATCACTTGGGTCTGATGAGCCGCCAGGTCATCATTGTGTGGTGAAATATATATTACCCTTTGAAATTGTATTATATCAAATTTTTTTTCTAAATTATATTACTCTGTTAAATTAAATAAACGAATTTAACATTGAGTTCTTCTGAGTTCGCCTCTATTGGAATTTACCTGGATAATATACCAAGTGTTCTATGTTATATATAACAATGGACATTGAAGACAACACCCAGAGGCAATCAAGGAACATGAGATTTTCTTATCTTTCCCAATGGTATTTTGTGCGTAAGTGAATATAAAGGACCCGACTGGAATTATAGTATTTCGATCTTTTTGCATAGGGTCAACGTACTAAACAAACCTTTTGAATAATATGCAATAATGCTCTCGGAATAATTTTTTCGAGTAATTCACTCAGAAACAATCTCTTCAATGACGCACAACACCGGAATGATGCACAACACGGAACACACTCAGACTTTTATCTGAGTGCTTTATATACTAAGTATTTATGGTCACGCGATCCCAGTAGCACAATTCATTCAGTAATTACGTTTGTTAGCTGGAGATCCAGATTTGACCACATGTGCCTGTATCGACACTTTCTTCCTACCTAACAATGTAATATGCATTTTATTTGCAAGTGATACAGTTTCTTTTATTTGGTACAGATCTATGTTTGTGATTCTGTAAGTCCATAATTTTCCAAGAAAAATGCTCATCTCTCAGACATACTAGGTTTATTTGCTCAAAGCAATTTTAACCATAGATTTGTGAAAACAGTTATATACAGTTGACAGACATTTCTGAATAAGTTAGTGCCATGCATGATATCCATATAAAAGACCCTGTCAGATGAAGCTATTTAAGGAAATGACTAGTGTTTTTAGGTAAATCTTTTATTTTTATAGCAACTTTCGGAGTTGGATAAAACTGACCTAAGCACAGCCTATTGGGCTAGTCTGGTTGACCATTACAAATGAATAGTCAGTTCAATCCTCACTGGGTGCCCTATACAAAAATTCAACCTGAAATAACCCAATAAAGGTTTATATGTTGTCTGGTCAGTAGTTTCAGAAAACTGAAGATCTTATAGGAATTAAATATAATATCTTGGTATCCTCACGTAAAGTCAACATAGTAAACAAATCCATCAAATAATTTGGAATAATTTGCTTGAGTAATTCACTCAGAAACAATCTCTTCAATGGCGCACAACACCAGAATAATGCACAACACAGAACATACTCAGACTTTTATCTGAGTGCGTTATATACTAAGTGTTTATGGTCATGTACGGGGAGCCAAGTTTGAATTCCAGTTAAATTCCTTGCATTCACTTACGCACAAATACTCTTGGGAAAGGTATTAATCCTTCTTGTCCCTCCAGTTATGGATTAAATAACAGGACAGATTGGGTTCTATAGCCTTGGTCAGCACCCAGTCTACCGCAGAAAGCAATGGCAACCTATTGCGGGATAATCTTCTGCCCAGTCAGTCATGTCTCTTTCGAGACATGATCGCCCAAGCGTGTTTCACGTATGGCACTTAACTGACTGACTGAATCCGAATAGCACAATTCATTCACTGGTTACTTTTGTTGCCTGGGAATGTGTGTTTGACCACATGTGTCAGTATCGATGCTTTCTTCTTACGTAACAGAATCTTAACCCGTAAGCAAATGAATTATGCACTGGAGTCAACGTGGCAAAAGCGTCAAGCAAAATAGAATTAAGAGAAATAGTAAAGTTAAGAATCCAAATATCTTGTGTAATGGCACTTCTCGTGTTTTCATTTTTCTCTCGCCAGTGTCTTATTCCTTTGCGTGATCAATGCCTGTTTGCGTCAGGAAGTGAAGAAATTTGTGTATGGAGTAAACTTGGCAAGCTGCAACACAAGTACATAAGGAAGTCAGAGTTTGGTATGTTCATTCTAACAATTTATAAGTCATACAGACTTTTGGAACAAGGAAATTTCAGTCTGAATTTCTGGGAGTGATAATTATTTACATTTGAATTAATGCCCTCATTTTTGTTATCACGTTTCTCGCTGTTATACCCTATGTCCTTTTTCAGGTGTCTATTAGCAAGCTGGACATCTGAAATGTTATGAAAATAACAACAAAAATGAGAACATTAAGCCTAATATTAATTATGATAAACTAAGAAGCTTGAAATTAATATCTTTAAATTCTCTTACAAGAAACCAAAGACATTCATTTTATGTGTAAATCTTTTCGGGGATATTTTGCAAGATATCCTATTTTATTATAATTTGTATTGCATGAAAAATGAAGTTTCTTCTTGAAATGCATTTTGTTATAATTTCCATTGCCTGACAAAATGAAGTTTCTTCTTGAAATGCATTTTGTTATAATTTCCATTGCATGACAAAATGAAGTTTCTTCTTGAAATGCATTTTGTTATAATTTCCATTGCCTGACAAAATGAAGTTTCTTCTTGAAATGCATTTTGTTATAATTTCCATTGCATGACAAAATGAAGTTTCTTCTTGAAATCATTTTGTTATAATTTGTATTGCATGACAAAATGAAGTTTCTTCTTGAAATGCATTTTTTTTTTTTCAAAATAAACATTCAGTTTTGGAATCCTTCAAAAATATTCCAAATTCATTGGGTATTTTAAATCATTGTTGGTTTTATTTATTTAAATATTTATTTATTTTATTTTATTATTTTATTTACTTGTTTAATCTATTTATGTATCTAATTTACTTAATTTATTTAATTATCTAATTTAATTTATTTAATTACTTATCTAAATTAATTTATTCATTTAATTATATATCTAATTTATATATTTAATTGATCATTTAATTTATTTCAGTTACATATATTTTGTCTTGAATGCAACATTTTAAAAAGATTTTATTCATTTTCAAGGGCCACGTTCCTTCAGGACATAGACGATCATAGATTGTAGAATGGTTTCCTGGTGCTTTATCCATGGTTTGGAATTCAAAATAATTCATCAGCTTTGATAAAAAAAAAATAAAATTATTTTTAGCAGCTTATCCGATGGGTTTTAGATTAAAGCAGTTTATCTGTATATACAAATATATATGCAAATATATATGCAAATATATATGCAAATATATTAAAACATAATAAGTGGAAGAACAAGGATAAGTAAAAAAAAAAATGACGCAAATCAAAAAATATAGCACAAAGAAGCAACAAAAAAAGCTAACCTGTTATTGCTCATCACTCTTCACAGCTCAATTGAGAACAAAACATAAATATATCACAATGGTTAAAAAAGGAAAAAATCAACACAAAATTGTAATGAATTAAATTTAGACTCAATATATGGGATCATTTTAAAGGTATATGTAAATATATGCAAAAATATAGAAAACAAAAGTAGGAAGAAGTAAACATAACAAAAATTTACTCACTCTAAAGTAGTGAATCAAAAATATAACAATAAAAATTGGCTGTTTATTACTTTTTGTTCTTTAGATGCAACTAAGAATATATATATATATATATAGGGTAATGGTTGTTACAATGGTTTATAAAAACATAGTATCACTACACAAAAATTTTCATGTTCTACCTGGAAAAAACTAGAACCTGCAACTCGCTTAACGACATCTGCCCTTTATGCTTAAGTGAAAAGCTTATGCATTCTAAAGTACACCAACAATGGCGAACTGTTGAACCGTAGAGACAAATTAGCTGTGTTATGTAAACATCGAAAATACTTTTCGTTAACATTTAATTAACCAAAAAATACCTCATTCACATAAAATAATCCCCTCCTAAAAGGTAATAAACATGCATGTTTAATCCTCAAAATAATTAAAAAAACGAACATCGTATAAATAAAAGAAAATAAACTCACACAACATTAATAGCAACTTTATTCCATCCACTCGTAGATAGTAGTAAAATATAAAGTATCTACCCTTTCTTAAAAAAACCTTACATCCCAATATAAGAATTACCCAGACAAAACTAAAAAGTGACCTGCCCAAAACTAAGCTACTCTGCATCCCTCTCCTAACCCAAGGCTGTATCACTATGGCTACAAACTGCTGGCTAAATCATATGACACTCCCACCATATTCACTTACATATTATATTACCAAAAATAAATAGTTTTCACAGTTTTTTATTTTTCATTTAAACTTATCACCAGATGAGGGGCAAATGTAGCTTCAAAATGCATGCAACGTTTTTTGTGTAGTGATACTATGCTTTTATAAACCATTGTAACAACCATTAGAATATAAAGCTCTACATTGTATTGAGCACTCTTTATAAAAGTAAATGCATGAACAGTGGGTTTAAAACCTACGTGTTCCATAATTTTCTTACAATACACTATATATATATATATATATATATATATAGAATAAAAAGTGTGAGAGGCTGTGAACATTTAGTTTAAAGTGTATATTTATTGTAGTATAAAAATATTATACATATTATGATATTTCAAGTGTCCATAATGGTATTTGTGACGCTACACGTGTTTCGAGTCTAAGATTGACTCTCTTCAGGCGAATAAATTTGTGGCTTTACATGCCGAGTTTCTTTTATTCTATACCAAATTTTTCTCGTTGGAACAACCCTATTTCCTTTTCTAATATATATATATATATATAAATATTTGTATATTTAGACAGCAAATTTTCTTTTAAACATGTTAGATTAAATAAAGTGCAAACATTGTGTCTACTTATTTTTAATAAAATCCATTCATACTCATGGATAATCTTTTTGTGTATTATAATTGAAAGATGTTAGAAATGAGCTCTAACATTGACAGATATTATTAGCTTTCTTTTATAAATGTACCCAAGTACTTTCAGTCTTCTTTCAAGATCATCTTCAGGGGTGTGATTTATGGTAACAAAAAATAACTGCAAAACTGTGTTGCTAAAAATAACTGTAAATTTTTTTCTGCTTCAAATATAACAGTTGACAAATTGCTTAACATTCATTAGAACATGAAAATTATCCAAAATGGAATTTTTTTTATATTTTACACACACACACACACACACACACACACACACACACACACATATAGTGTATCAAGGCAGTAAATAAGAACATATATACTTTAGTCAACAATACAATAATCCTCACTTATACACACAGTAAAAAGAACCTTCAGATATTGGAAACCATCTACATTAAATCACAAACAATCCACACTTAATAAAATCATGTTTAAATCTGGTCATAACACATTACATTGCATTTAAATATATGGTTCTGTTAACATTTGGAGCCCTTTCGTGGTGTGATGTCATAGAACCGCATTACAAATTTACGAACTGCATTTGCTATTTTTGGTCACTGTTATCATTGCATAGCAAAGTTTTATGTCAACACGATAAAATCATTGCTGATGGTGGAAGTTTTTATGTTAACGCCCTTGTAACCTCTCTGAAGATGGCTCATGTGAGCCGAAAGCTTAGAACCAACTTAATAAAAAATTATCCAAATCTTGGAGAATTTTTGTCTTTATTTTCACCTGAAATTAAAGTCAAAATATAATGTTTAGAATGGATCATGATTAAACATAATAGACATACATTGTCTGTGTGTGTTTGTTGAGTTGTGATAATGTTTAGCTTCAAGATTGCTACTATTTCAGTAGTTTCACTAATAAAAGGTATTTTGGTAAGCAGGTTTTTTTTTTCTATCGTAAAATGCTCGATGTCGGAGTGACGATAAAGCGTTGATAATTTTTGTGGAAAAAATTTGTCATTTTAACTGATGCCGATTTCGAAGTTTTGTGAGGACATCATTATGATGCCTTCACTCATCCAGACTGGGTATATATATATATATATATATATATATATATAAATTTAGTGTATTGAGGTAGCAAATAATTTTCTAAACATATACTGTTAAATATAAGAGACAATGAATGTCTATTATGTTTAATCATGAGCCGTTCTAAATATTATGTTGGAGAATTTTTGTCTTTATTTTCACCTGAAATTAAAGCCAAAATACGACGTTTAGAATGGCTGATGATTAAACATAGTAGACATTCATTGTCTCTTATATTTAACAGTATATGTTTAGAAAAAAAAATATATATATATAAGGAAGAAAATAAGTATATATGTAGCTACACATCAATATATAAATATAAATTAGGTGTGAACAGAACAGTACTCAATGCTGTATAACAGAGCAAACATATATATTAATAAATATACATATTATCCTACGTTTTAAGCATGACTCAGAGTTTCATGCATTATGCAATCATCAGGTGCATATTATGAACTGAACATTTTTCGATTTAAATTATTATTTCAGGTATTCATGTTTAAGTTAAGGTCAGCATAAATTGTAAATTGGGTGTGCCAGTATTTTTATTCAAGAAATGTATAATTTAGTTAAGTTTATACTGAAGCCCAAAAATGGAATAGAAAACTCAAATTGGGGAGAAAAAAAAAATCATTTTGGGATCCGGTTATTGCACATTGAAGATGTCATTAGGTTTGTTTATCTCAAGGACAAAATAAAAATTCAAAATTAATAAGGATATATATATATATATATATATATGTGTGTGTGTGTGTGTGTGTGTATGCTCAGATACACATCATATATAAATGTTTATCAGGTGTTAATAGAACAGAGCTCAATGCAATATAACAAAGCAAAAAGTATATATTAATAAATATACATATTATCCTACATTTTAAGCATGACTCGGAGTTTCATGCATTTTTGCAATCATCGGGTGCATATCAAACTCATATGATATGCACCTGATGATTGCAAAACACATGAAACTGAAGCCATGCCTAAAAAATAGGATAATATGTATATTTATTAATATATATATATGCACAGGTGAGTGAAAAAGGGATAAAAATACTACCAGATAATCAACAGTAGAAATCACAGATTAGTAGCCATTGCTTCTGCTTATAGAAGGAAGGCTACTTAGACTTAATATCAAGAACTTTCAGATGGTAATGCAAATACACTCTACTGATTCAGTCAGTCAGTTAAGTGCCATACGTGATAAATGCTTTGGGCGATCATGTCTTGAAAGAGACATGACTGACTAGGCAGAAGATTATCCTGCAGTAGGTTGCCATTGCTTTCTGTGGTAGACTGGTTGCCAGCCAAGGCTATAGAACCCAATCTGTCCTATTAGTTAACCCATAACTGGAGGGAAGAGACGGATTAATACCTTTCCCAAGAGTATTTGTGCGTAAGTAAATGCAAGGAATTTAACTGGAATTCGAAATCGGCACCCCGATTTCTTGTTCCGAGCCGATATCCACTGTACCACAATGCACATCCTACTGATTACAAAGCCCTTATATATATTATATATATATTTACGCTCTGACACCCTGATTGAGCACTTTGGAAGAATGGTAGACTTTGAAAAACAGTAGCTACTCTGGCATGTACCCATCGCTCATTCCGTAATGAATTAGAGCACTCTGGCTATTGGGCGTGTATAATGATAATGTATACGCTAAAAAGTTTGCCTTCTACCGAACACCCATAGCCCAGAGGTAGAATCGCTGACTGACGCGTAGGTTGGGTTTCAATCCTGGGTTCAAAGCATTCGGAGTCTCACCGTACTGATGAGCTGTGATACAGCAAAACAGATCTGTCTGCAGATGACTATATATATATATATATATATATATATATTGAATGGACATTGAAGTCAACACACAGAGGCAATCAAGGAACATGAGGTTTTCTTATATTTCCCAATGGTATTTGTGCGTAAGTGAATGTAGAGAACTGGAATTAGAGTTCCAGTTGACATTCATTAACCATTACACCACTCATACATCTAATGTTACAGCCCTTTGTATACCCAAGTGGTCATCCATGTAGATACTGACCTGGCTCGCTGATGCTTAACTTTGGTGGTCAGATGTGAACTATTGTTGCAATGTGATTTGACCATAAACCAAGGAATTTCTAAGACCAATAAGAACTACAAAGAAACTTAATAAGAGCACAATGGCTGAAATTTAGAGGAAACATAAGTAGACTTGAAGAATTTAACTCCCACAGGGAACATTGAAGGCAAAGAGGAAAAGCAGTTCATTGTCATATATATGCAAATGGAACTGGAAACAATTATCACAGGTAGTTAACATTGTCAGAAAAGAGAAAGTGCTATTGAGAGTAATAACATACAGGAAGCTGTGGATGGCTATGATCAACTTCAACTTGAAGAGACATAACATCTAGAAAGATAGAGAGGAATCATTTCTTGGATTCTTTGTGCATCTTAGGGAAGAGATAGTGAAAGTTTCTGGGACACATAATGATGAAGAAGGGTTTGGAGAAACTGATACTCAAAGGACAGATATAGAAAAAGAGAAACAGGGCAAAACAACACGTGATCTATTTGATGGATAGCAGAGCAGGGTTTTGAAGAAGTAACAGGACAAAATATATTAAAAGCAACAAGGAACAGGAAGATGTGAAGAGTAACGATCGCCTATGTCTTGAATGGACACGGTACATAAAAGAAGAAGAATTGTAATTCTTTTATCTGCTCCGTTCATTTACTGATTGTTATCATTTTTTTTCAGCTCCAGTGATAGCCATGATCTTTATCCAGAAAGACCGTCTTATTTCCGCCTCGGACAAAATTCTAGGTGAGCTGAGACTTTTGATAATCTCTATCATGCCCTTTGCTCCTGAAATATTTTGTTTTAGTTTTACCTCTGTTGCAGTGTGGATCTACACTATTAGGTAAGTCTGGCACAGATGCCTTTGTTCATATGACAGAAGAATCAATTAAAATCTAGTGATTGTCTTAAGCAGCCTTTGAGATTTCTCACGAACTATCGCTTCGTGGAACCAACTCCCAAGAGGATGCTTCCCCAATCACTACAATCTTAACCTGTTCAAGTTTAGGGTTAACTATTATCTTTCTCCTATATTCTATATAAAAACTTAACCACAGCACACTGTCAGTCATTTTTGCATAAAAGAGGAATTACTGCTTAAATATACAATATATATATATATATATATATATATAAACTACTGGATATAATTATTTGGCAACCCCAGTTTTTTTTTAAAAGAAATTATGTATTCATACTATTTTTAGTATTTATTGCCAAATGAAAATAGAATGGTTCTTTTGTTATTATTACTTTGCAAAATTTTACAAGGCAAGGAAGCAAAGATGAACTCGTCCGAATCACCATAAACTTTCTTCATTCTTTCATTGATGAAACTGCAATATAGGTAATTATTAAATATTTTTAAATTTATTTAATGCACATGTTTATTGTGCAATATTAACAAAAGAACCATTCTGTTTTCATTTACAATTATTCACTTGGCAATAAATAGTAAAAAGTAGTATGAAATACATCGTATTTTAAAACCCTGGGTTGGACTAATAATTATAGCCGGTAGTGTGTGTGTGTGTGTGTGTGTATATATATATATATATATATATATATATATATATACACACACACACACACAATCTACAGGGTGCGATGAGTAAATTGTCGCTCTTTGCTTTGTAACATTTTGCAAAGTAATATTAACAAAAGAACCATTCTGTTTTCATTTACAATTATTCACTTGGCAATAAATACTAAAAAATTGTATAAAATACATCATTTTTTTTTTAAACACCAGGGTGGCCTAATAATAATGGCTGGTAGTGTACTTCCACCTAAATTTTGCTTGGATGGAGGGGTACATATGTGTTGTACTGTTTCCCTCACCGACCCATTCTCTGCATCACTTTATATTCTCGTAAGATATCCATTTTTCGTCATCTGTCATTAATCTATTCAAAAATGCATTCAAAATATTGTACTTTTACAACTGGCTTCTGTCATTGTAATCTATTTTAATTTAAGTACTTTCACAAGTTTTGTTGATGGCAGTGAATTGTTGAATGGTTTGAATTTAGTTTTTGAGTAACCAATAAAAGCAGTATTTCTGTTATATTCAGACAAAATTAGATCATTAGTAAATTCAACGGCAATGCCAATTTCTGGTACAGTTATTGAGGTCATCTTTTATAAACATTTTTGAACTGTCTTTGATAATTTATTTAATAAAGTGATAAAAATAGACATATTTAAACAAGAAGAAAAATAGTAAAAAAGAAGTGTAACAAAAAATAGCCTTGTCTGACACAAGGCTATAAATGTGAAGCAACTGAGAAATGAATATACTAACTATGCTCTTATTATAATCATTCCATCACATATTCAATTTTTTGGTTTTTTGATAATGTATGATGTCGTTAGTAACAGTTAAATATAGCAAAATGTATTGATTAACCTAAAAATTTTGAGTATTAACTGCCAAATTTGTGATCAGCTTAAAATTTGAAAATGGCTAAAAACTTTCTTGCAAAATTGAAATTTTGGTGGATACTTTATTCATTGAAAAAAATTTAAAAAAGAATATATCACATGAAAAAATGCATGCATGAAAAGTAATATTCTTAAGATTATATTAAACCTGGAAAAGAACAGGAAAAGTTATTAAACCTGGAAAAGTAAAGGGCAAGATATTCTAGTGAAGTGAAAATAAGAAATTTCTTACTTAAAATATTGCAGCCAAAAATAACAATATTTTTAAGCAAGAAATTTCTCTGCAATTGTCACTTAATTATGGTAAAAAATAAGGTACAAAAAAGCAGTATTTGTCAGCAATTCTTTGAGAATGGCATTATTTAGGAACCATTCAGTCAGTCAGTTAAATGCCATACATAATACACGCTTGGGTGATCATGTCTCAAAATAGACATGACTGACTGGGCAGAAGATTTTCCTGCAGTAGGTTTTCGTTACTTTCTACAATCGACTGGTTGCCAACCAAAACTATAGAACCCCATCTATCCTTCTGTTTAACCCATAGCTGGAGGTAGTATGGTGGGGGTATCGGTATGAGCTTGGGTAATTGTCATTCAGTATCAGAAGGAATAGTAGTGGGAGTCACTTATGGACAGCTACATCTTAGGCCTTGTGGAGAAAGAAATAAAATTCTGTAAGCAATCAATTATGGTCACCATAAAACATAGCAAAATATAAAAGAGAAAGGTTTTGCTGAAATACTTTTATACATAAAGGCACAAAAATAACAAATATAATGTCTCTTGATTTTACAAGCACAAAGTCCGTTCTTAAAATGTTCATTAGAAAGAAAGAAAAAATAATTTTATAAAAGCAATTAAAGAGTCTCTTTTGTGAATACTTGAGTTTTTGCTGCGCTTGTCCCAGAAGATGAAAGAGGAGGTCAATGGGTTGGTAGGTGTAATTCGATATCTTCTTTGGTGAATAAAACGCTGACAGCAATTAAGGATTGGTGGTGCAAAGGAGTTGATGAGAAAGACATAGCAACATTGACTGTTGGTATACTTCAAAGTTTCATTCTTTTAACTGTCCCCAAGGGGCTCCAAATGGGTATCTGAAAGGATTTGTTGAATATGGTGCAGGGCCTTTTGATTGGTGGAAATTGCTTTTTATATTCTTTTTATTTTTTGGTTTTACACCAGAACTTATGCTTCGAGCCTAGGTGCAGGTGCGCAAAGACCTGTTTTGGTCATTTGCTATCTACCTCACTCCATCACAGTAGAATTGACAAATTAATATCTTTCCCAAGGGTATTTATGCTTATGTGAATTCAACGAATTCAGCCGAAATTCAAACTCGGCTATCTGATTTCTCGTTCTGAGCTGATATCCACTGTACCACAACGAGGCTTAAAGAAATTCATTGAAAGTGTTGCTTATGTTACTGCCTTGGTTATCGTTTAAAGTAATTTGACTAAAATTAAATTGTTTTCTTTTCAGAGGTTTATCAGTTATATGATATTGAATCGGAAGATGGCACAGAATCCCAGAAACTTTCATTTGAGCGGATTTTGGATCCTCACAGAGAGCCTATTCAGAGTTTAATCAGCATTTCAGGTGAGAACATGACCTGCACAGAAGATGGAAACAATGATTATTTTGACTTTATGCAGGACAGTTTATATTATATAACAATGAAAAAGAAATTTCTTTATGATTACTAAAGAGTGTAGTCTTGTTTTGTATTTCCCAAATTAATCTGTAATTCTCAAATTCAATCCTGTTCAGCTAGAGCTCTCAACTTCTTGTTCATGTGCCATGTCCCTTCAGGATGTAGACAATCATGGACTCCCATGTGCTGCTGTCTCTTGTCGCTCTCAATATCTTTCCTCTTGGTTAGTTAGTTAAGTGCCATACGTGATACACGCTTTGGACAATCATGTCTCGAAAGAGTCATGACTGACTTGGCAGAAGATTATCCCGCAGTAGGTTGCCATTGCTTTCTGCAGTAGACTGGTTGCCAGCCAAGGCTATAGAACCCAACCTGTCCTATTATTTAACCCATAACTGGAGGGAAGAGACAGATTAATACCTTTCCCAAAGGTATTTGTGTGTAAGTGAATGCGAGGAGTTCAACTGGAATTTAAACTCGTCTCCCCGATTTGTTGTTCCGAGTCGATATCCACTGCACCACAATGCACACCCTCTTGGTATCTCTCCCAAAATCTGCTCTGCTATCCATTTGCTCAAGTCTATCAAATATGTCTCACGCTGTTTTCCCCTGTCTTTCTTTCTGTTGTGGCCTTGTTAGGGGCCAGAAATAAAGACACAAAAAAGGAATAGAGTTAAACAAATATATTAACAAAGAGCAGTAATACAAAATGTATACAAAATGAGAAGGTCACCAGTGTGTCTGTTTGGTCCAGCTGTCTGCTGGAATAGATTTCTGCATAAAGCAGAAACTGCTGCTTATTTATAGTTAGAAGAGTTTACCATAACTCTCTCCATCCTGTGAGTACTAAATTCTCCAGGCCCTCCTTCCTCATTACATGTCTCAGGAACCTCAGCTGTTTCTTCCTGATGTTAATTATGAGTTTTCTTCTCTTTTGCATCCTCCCCAACACCTTGCCATTGCTCATGTGCTTGGTCCTTGGTATCCTCAGCATCCTTCTGTAGAACCACATTTCTGCTGCTTCAAGTTTCTCCTTCATCCTTGAAGTGACCGCCCAACATTTGCTGCCATACAGAAGAACAGATATCACATATCAGCATTCTTTTCTTTGTTTCCAACAAAATTTTTCTGTCTAGTTAGCTTTTGAAATGCGTCCTTACCCACACCAATATCAAGCAAAATTAAAAAAAAACAAAACAAAACAGTAAAACAGGAAAAAATTTAAGGACTCTTCGGCCTCTTTTACTCCACCCACTATAGTCACCTAACCTTCTCATCATCATCATTTTTCCATCACACCCATATGGTGCATTGGGCAGCAACTTTTTGTTGCTATAACAAACTGTTTCTTATGGGGCAGGGTTGTTAGCCCTACACCCAGCCCCCAAACCTGGAGGACCGGTGGACCATTCTTGGTCCTTTACGTTTACAGCACCTGGTATTCCCAAATGGTCACCCATTTAAGTACTGACCAGGCTCGATGTTGCTTAACTTCGGTGATCAGATGGGAACCGGTGTATTCAACATGATATAGCCATAGACCACCTACCCTTCTACCAACTGGTTATTACTTTTTCTTGATTGTTCCAAAACACATTGATGGGAAGAACTTTCTTTAATGGAAACCAGATTCAAGATTTCATCAAAACCTGGAGAATTTTGCTCAAAAGGTATCAAAGAGCTGCCTGATAAGTGGCAATGAGGGGTTTTAGGGGTAAGATTACAGAAACTTCAGGAAAGATATGTTGAGCATGATAAATAAACTGAGAGGCGAATATGATAGATCATTCTTGTGTGTTTAAAATAATGGAGGTGGTGGAAGAATTGTAAACATTTTTATCTGGGTTTATATGGGCCTAAATTATATATAAAGTTCCTTTTGTGTGTTTGAAAAAGACATTGGAAAATCAGTTAATTTAAAATCGCTGAAGATATGAAAAGGTTGAAATCAATGTTGCGTAATTGACTAACTTTCAAATGAATATATATATATATATATATATATATATATATATATATATTACTTTACATAACAGATTTTTAATTATTAGTTTGGATTATGCACATTTCGCCACTCTTGTGTTCTTGGTGGGGCTCTTCAGATCCAAATGGATTTGGATCTGAAGAGCCGTGCCAAGAACACAACAGCGGTGAAATGTGCATAATCCAAACTAATAATTAAAAACCCGTTATGTAAAATATTACTCTGTTAAATAAATGAATTTAACATTGAGTTCTCTCGAGTTCATCTCCTTTGGAATTTACCTGGATTACATACCAAGTGTACTACATTATATATATATATATATATATATATATATATATATATATAGGAAAAACTACTAAAAAGTTGTAAGTTTAAAAATGTATTTTTTTGACAGTACTTGTTTATTTCTATTATTATATTTGATATTTCAGACTGTCCTCAGTCCTTCATCAGAAACAAATGATTTTAAAATTTAAATTAGAAACGTATTTCGCGAGAGCGTTCATGGAGAGAGATTGTTTACATCACGTGACGCAGAAAGTGACAGATTTTTTTTTGATATTTGTAAATGTAAAACTATCTTTAATTATACTTATAAATTTTGTTTTAGAGAAAATGTTTTTAATTTAATCTAAATATATATATATATATATATATATATATAGTTATCCAAAAGTTAGTGGACAGTAGGTAGAAAATGGTTTGTGCATTGGTTATATTATTAATATGGTGTTCATTATAATTATGGTGTTTGTGTTATCATTTACTGTCCACCTACTTTTCGACCACTCTGTGTATGTGTGTGTGTGTATATATATATATATATATAATTTTATGCAGATACTAAACTTTCAAATTGTGTGTGAAAATATATATTTTCCACACCTGCAAATTTTGGAATTCATGCAAAAAGTGTGGGAAAGTTGACAATTTAGAGTATATTCTCATGAGTTGTGTTTTTTGTTTAATAAAAATCATATTCATGGAGACACAACCATCCTGTGTTGGTCCTCCCTGAAATGACCAGGAAGTAATTTGACAAGGCTCAGAAGAAATTTCATATAGTGGAACAATTTCTAAAAAAAAAAAAGCATCTTTCAGCCTGAAACATAAAATACTTTAATGTTCTATAGCTTAAGTCATATCTGAATATAATTTTGTATTTTCAACTGAAATTGATTTATATAATCCTGACATTGTTTTAATTTTTTTAAACGTTTCACCTCAAACAAGGCAATGAAGCCACCAAGATGCAAGTGGTTACTGAGTATTAGAGAACATGAGATAAAACGTTAAGTAGAACAATAACAGAACCAGAATTAGGAAGACAGAAACTAACGATTGACAATGCATTTAAATTTTTGAAGATCAAAGTCAACTGGAAAACAAAAAGCTGGAGGAGAATTCCAAGCAATAAGTGTGATAGAAGAAACTATTAGCATAGAACTTACAGTTACATCTAGCTATTTTAACTGTAAAATGATGGGACCTTACTGCCAGTCTAGTACTGTACTTAAATTCATAAAATAATATAGAGGGAAGTTCATCATAAAAATTACTCTGAAAGTATTTGTAGAAAAGGTACAGGGTAGCTATGTTACGATGGTGGAAAATTGTCTCAAGCCAAAATGCCAGGTCAGCACCAATAATATTACTGGTTGGTTGCGTATTTAAAAATTAACAGATCATCTTGAAAACATCCAATAAGTCTATGAATAAGTGTTGGTAAAAAAAATAAAGATCTGTAATTCCTAGACAAGGTTATGAAAGAAAAAAAAAGAAAAAACTGTATGATTACGCATGGTTGTTAGCAAAAGGACCAGCTCAAGATGCAAGTTACAAATTGGAGATGTCAAAATCAAGTCACTACAAAAATTGAAATATCTGGGAAAGGTCTTAACAGGGATGGAAAATGTGACGCTGAAATCCAAAGGTGCATTGGAATAGTGTAAGATGCCTTCCAAAAGTTAAGCAATGTATTAAGAAACAGGTAAATTTTGTTAGAAACAAAGAAAATAGTGCTGAAATGCCATGTAATATCAATTTCATCATATGGTAGTGAATGTGGGACAATCTCATAGATGAAGAGAAGACTCAAGGCAACAAAGGTGTGGTTCTACAGAAGGATTCTGAGAATGGCATGAATGGAGTACATGAGTTATAAGGCAGTTTTATTGATAATAGTAGTTACTTCAACTTTAAAATACCTGTAAAATGTGGAAGTGGAAAAAATTTAAAAAAAAGGATTGTATAGCTCTACTTCTGAACAGAAATTGAAGTTGATTGTGAATCATAAGTTAAGCCAAATTATTAAATATCAGTTGACAAAGTTTTGAGACATTTATTTGTTTATTAATTTTCCTGTAATACAAAGCTGAAGAGCTACTCAAGATATCAGTTCAGTCAGTGAAGTGCCATATGTGATACATGCTTTGGGTGATCATATCTCAAAAGAGACATAACTGACTGGGCAGAAGATTATTTCACAGTAGGTTGCCATTGCTTTCTACAGTAGACTGGTTGCCAACCAAGGCTACAGAACTCAGTTTATCCTATTATTTAACTCATAACTGGAGGGAAGAGGGTATTTGTGCTTAAATGAATGCAAAGAATTCAACTGTAATTTGAACTCGGCTCCACGATTTGTTGTTCTGAGTCAATATCCAATACACCACAACGCACATCCTTACTCAAGATATATATATATCCTTACTCAAGGTTTACTGTTAAAATGGTTATGATGAATGAGGTGTGTGATCTGAATGGAAGAAAAGTTGGTAAGTAGTGTAGTTTTTTTTTTTTTTTATAATTGTTTCACCCTAAGCAAGTCAGGACCACCACTGGTGTGCACGAGTGTTACAATGAGAGAAAAGACAAGGATGTCGAAGAAAGGTAAGCTCATATTCATTTGCACTTGACCTTTTTAGCAATGCTATGAAAATGGTAGGGTCTTCCAGTATATCACCACTGTTGTATATGAGGTCTGTCTAAAAAGTAAGGGGATTGGTGTCACAAACAATTTATTTCATTTCCAAAAAACAAACTACATGGTTTCCCCTTCAAAGGAATCCCTCTCGAGTCTAATGCACTTTTCCATCCTTCTGCTATGATTCTATGCACTGTTGGAAGGATTCTTCTTGGATGTCCCTTAGCTTGATTGATGTGATCCACTTAATGGCCTCCATGTCTTCAAAATGTGCTCCCTTAATGATCCCCTAAAGCTTGTGGAAAAGAAGGATGTCACACAGAGCTGGATCAAGTGAATAGGGAAGTCATTCTAGTATGCTGTTTTTCTCAGCCAGTGGATGCTGAGAGCATTGTGATCAGGTGCATTGTCATGGTGAAGCAGCCATGATTTGTCCTGCCACAACTCTCGCATGTGAAAAAAAATACAATCGTCGTAGAATGCTAAGATTACAGATATATACTCCCAAAATATGATATTAGATGATAACAGAATCCACTTCTCCCTCTTTCTGCTCGAGCTCCCATAGCACATCCAGTCCCATTACTTTCCAGAGAGATTTTCTATTTCATTTATTATTTTCATAGTTTTATCAAGAGATGTGCGTTGTGATGTATTGGATATCAGCTAGGGACAAGAAATCAGAAAACTGAGTTTTAATTCCAGTCAGGTTCATTACATTCACTTACACGCAAATAATCTTGAGAAAGTATGAATCTATCGCTTTTCCTTCCAGCTATGGGTTGAGTAGCAGGACAAACTGGGTCCTATAGCCTTTGTTGGCAACCAGTCTACCTGTCGGGGACTCAGTTAAGAATCCAGCAAGAAATAATACAACCACCACCAAAATAGGAAATAACTATATATATATATATATCAAACACAGCAAAATACAAATACTTGGAACTCTGTTAGTAGAATGATAAATACGGGTTAGGTTGTAAAACTAGAGCTGGGACTTGCAATATTGGTACAGTAGCAGTCTTGGCTATCTCTGCCTATTGCTCTTCTGCCTTATGCTGATCTGCCCCCACCTCTTGTGAGGGAAAGTATATGTAGTTATAGGAAGAGTTCAATCCGTTGTATGGGTGATGCCAATATGACACGACCAAAGAAAGAAATGGTAACCTACTGTGGGAAAATCTTCTGCTTAGTCAGTCATGAATCAAAGGAAACACGATCACCTAAGCATGTATCACGTATGACACTTGATTGACTGAGTGAATTTTGTCAGTGCTGGAATTGTATGAGGTTGCTAGCATTTCTATTACTATTTCATCTTGTCCTGTTGCTTTCTTCCTAAAAAACTTGACTATTTTTGATTCTTCAATACTTTTGTGTGTGTGTTTTTTTTGCTTTTTTTTGTCCTTGCTTTGAATATGGTTACCGCATTTGGTTTGGTGCTCCTGCTATATATATTTAGAGATATTTGATAAAATTCAAAGAAGAATCTGCAGTGTTATTGGTTCTGACCTGGCATCTCAGCTTTAGTCACTTTTTTACCAACATAATGTAGCTTTGGATGTGCGTCGTGGTGCAGTGGATATCAGCTCAGAACAAGAAATCGGGAAGCCAAGTTTGAATTCCAGTTGAATTTCTTGCATTCACTTACGCACATATACCCTTGGGAAAGGTATTAATCCATCTTTTCCCTCCAGTTATAGGTTAAATAATAGGACAGATTGGGTTCTGTAGCCTTGGTTGGCAACTAATCTACCACAGAAAGTAATGGCAACCTACTGTGGGATAATGTTCTGCCTAGTCAGTCATGTCTCTTTCGAGACATGATCGCTCAAGCGTGTATCACATATGGCACTTAACTGACTGAATGTAGCTTTCCTGTGCTTTTTCTATAAATGCTTTCATCATAATTTTCTTAATGAACTTTTCTCTATTGTAATGAGATTTTATGAATTTAATTGCAGTATTATATGGGCGTCACAGTCTCATCATTTCACAGTTGAAATGACTAGATGTAACCATAAGTTCTATGCTAAGAGTTTCATCTTTTCCACTTCTCGATAGTGGAACACTTTTCTGGCTTCTTGATTTTCATTCAACTTTGATCTCCAATAATTTAAAAGCAATGTCAATTGTTGTCTTCCTCATTATTGTTCTCATTTCTTAATAAGGTTTCCTTTTTCCCATATTCTTTCCCACTCAATAACCCCTTGTATCTTAGTGGCCTTGCTTGGGGTGAAATGAAAACAAAAAAACAAACAAACTTGGAAATAAAAATAAGTGAAAGGAAAAATATGTGTGTTGCAAATTACAGGTTAATTTCATTTGATTTTTATATAAATATTTTCATGGTAATTGATCTGATGAGCCTTCCTCTTTGGTACCTAGACTTTATGAATTTAAGCACAGTACTAGATTGGCCGTAAGGTCTCATTTTACAGTTGAAATGACCAGATGTAACCATAAGTTCTATGCTAAGAGTTTCTTCTATTACGCTACTTCTGGATTTTTGCTTTCCTGCCAACTATGATCTTCAAAAATTTTAATGCAATTCCAAACGTTATCTTCATCTTTTCAATTCATGTCCTTATAATTGTCTTCTTTCCTTAATAATATATTTTTTCATATTCTCTAACACTCTGTAACCCCTCGTATCTTAGTGACTTTATTGCTTTGCTTGGAATGAAATGATTAAAATAAAAGAATTTTGATAAATCTGAAGATCCTGTGCACCTCATATTTTTCTTTCTTTGGTGCAGATAAAATGTTTGCAAGTGGCTCTATTGATGGCACCTTTAACATCTGGTCCGCCATTTCACTCAACCTAGTTCATTGTGTCTGTTCTGAACATAACTACGAAATAGACAAGAAGCTCTACCCTTACAGCATTCAGCACATGCATTGTGAAGAGCAGGTCAGTGGATGTTTTGTTAAATATTTAATTAGATAAGACAACTCTTGTACAAAACATAAATGGAGTTCTATACTACAGACATACACATGATGCAAATAAAGGCCAGAACTGGAAGCCTAGTCCAAAATGTCTAAATATTGAAAATTTAAACATCCTTTTTTTTATATTTGGTTGAATGAAAATATTATACTTGCTTTCATTTTAAGTTTTTAATGGTAAACTAAATTAAAATGCAACATTTTTTTAATACCTTTTAGAAAGGAAAATTAAATTTTCTCATGAATATATTTGTTGTTACAAAAAGCATATCACAGTATTTACATTATTCGGACTATTGTCCTCATCTTTGTTGCCATTTGTATGATGTTTTGGATGTTGTACACTCCGGCCTTCTTCAGGTGCTAGGAATTTTGAACCTAACCCTTTATTACAATCACTGGGGTATGTAAACTCCATTCCTTGCGTAAAGCCTTGATTGGAAGTCATGAGTTATCTCTCTCTAATCTTGCAAGTTACTTGTTCACCACTGCTGTAGCCTGGTATTGAACTCACAACTCTAAGAGTCAAGTCAGGAACTAACCAACATCTATATCAGCTGGGCCATGTGTCCTTAACGAAAAGTATATCATTGAGAAAAATATTAAATTAACTTTATGTGACAAATAATAGTATTTTTAAACAGATTTTGCAGTTATAAAAAACAGAATTGAAGAAAAAAGTCTTTGAAATAAAATTATGAGTTATAAAATAGAATTATGTTAAAAATTAAATTTGAGGAAACAAATTAAAATTAATTTTTTCGAGACTTTGTAATGTTTGTAAGAAGGCAAAAACTGTGTGATAAAAACTGATATGATGAAAAGTATGACTTATATGGCTAGAAATACAGGGTGCGATGGATAAATCGTCGTCATTTTATATTTTTAATTTCACACACACGTGTTGTTTGTATTTTATTTTTATTTTGTCAACTGCACAGTATGGTAGGGTCGTTTGATGGTCAATCTGTAAAAAAAGAGTACCATGACAACAATTCAATCTGTCAGAAATTTAAAAATGAGATGCTGTACTGCTTGGCATTCATGCCAGAGACTCAAATACTATCATATAGAAAGAAGTGTCGATACCAACACATGTGGTTGAATGCTGATTGCCAGATAACAAATAAAACTATAAAAATAGATCATGTGACCACAATAATGACCTATATTAAGCATCAGACAGAATTCTGGAGAATCAACTGAGTGGATCGATCAGGTGAATCAACCGGATGACGAGTAGTAGCAGCAAGTTACAGCCGAGTAGCAGAGTTCAGTGTTCACAGTGTAATACTACTATTTAGTCCTTGAGGAGATTACTCAGGAAGACTCCTAAGAGAGGTTACTACATATCAACAGGAACCTCTTAATACAGTACTATTCATGAGATACACGAATAACTATCTTGCAAATACCAAGATACTACAATATCACCTTGTAGTTATAACTATTACTACAAATCCACAACTAACTGAAGTAATATACCAAGACCCAAGACCCAAGACAATACAACCATGTAATACCACAACACATCAGTAACCTTTTAGGTCACGATAATAACTAATGAGTCCCCCATAAGGCGAGTGGAGACGATGGAATCCTGGTGATAGTCCTTAAGAGGTGTGCTCCTGAACTTTCCCCTGTCCTCTCTAAACTGTTTAACTACTGCCTTTCTGCTTCCTGCTTTCCTGCATGCTGGAAGTTCTCTTCAGTCGTTTCTGTATTTAAGAATTGTGGTGAACCCTCGGACCCATCCAACTATCGCCCTATCAGTCTTCTACTGATATTCGGGAAAGTATTCGAGGTCATAATCAATGCTGAAATACTTTATCATCTCACTGCCCACAAACTCTTCTCTGACAGGCAATATAGCTTCCGCTTTGCCAGGTCCATGGCTGACTTGCTAACAACCGTAATGGAGTACATGCTACAGGCCCTTGATGAGTCTGACGAGGCTCGTGCGGTTGCTCTGGACATCTCCAAGGCTTTTGACAGGGTTTGGCACTCTGGCCTCCTATGCAAGCTACGGGGTTACGGTATTACCGGTCGCCTGCTTGACCTAATCCAATCTTTCTTAAATAACCGCAAAATGAAGGTTGTTTTGAATGGGCGTGCCACTTCATCCTACAGCACGAATGCTGGTGTCCCACAGGGCTCTATCCTGGGCCCGACGCTCTTCCTTATTTTCATCAACGACCTCCCAGATGAGATCAAGTCCCAAGTAGGCATCTATGCAGATGACACTACAATATACTCCCACACCAGTAAGAAACCTGTCGTGGCAGACAGACATAATCTCACTGCTGACCTTGAATGGGATCTACACTCTGTGGTGAACCAGAGCAAGAAGTAGCTTGTCAACTTCAATTTGTCTAAGACCAAGCTGTTGTCTGTCAACCATTACAGGCAACTTCTCCTGCCTCCCATAAGCATGGACCAAGCAATTCTCCCTGAGAGCAATACACTATGCCTCCTCGGCCTTACCCTGTCCTCAGACCTCAAATGGAACCACTATATTGAATCCATAGCAAAATCTACTCCTAAGAAGGTTGGGTCACTATGTCAATCCAGGATGTTTTTTCCGCTTGAATCCATCCTGCATATATACAAGTCAACCATCTGTCCGTGCATGGAGTACTGCTGCCATTTATGGTCAGGTGCCCCTGCCGTCCTCCTCAGTGTTCTTGACAGGCTTCAAAGGAGAGTCTGTAATGTGATAGGTACTGATCTGGCGGCTCGACTGCAGCCACTTCCCCACCGTCGAAATGTGGCCTCCCTTTGTCTGTTCTATAAATACTTTCATGGCTTCTGCTCGGACGAACTTAAGTCACTGGTGCCTTCTCAACAGGTGTTTACTCGTGCAACCAGACTGGCAACTGGGTCCCACCCATTCACAGTCAGGTTAGCCAAATGCAGACGACAATTCTACTCCTGCAGCTTCTTCTCTCGCACTTCCCACCTGTGAAACTCGCTCCCATATTCTTGCTTTCCTGACAGCTACAACCTCCAGAAATTTAAATGCAATGTCAATACTCATCTACTAATCACTGGACTCTAGCTCTCTCCCCACCCCCATATAACCTTCCCTTTCTCTCCACCTATGTATCTGTCATCACACCTGCATTCTCAGCTTTCTATTGCTCTTTTCTTACTAGTTTGTACTCCTCACTCTTTTCTAATTTTTTTTATAGTTATGTAGCCCCCTGCACATCAGTGGCATTTCTGCCTTGCTCGGGGTGAAATGATTAAAAAAAAAAAAAGTTACAACAAATGCAAACACTTCAGAGTGTTTGGTTGTCTGTTGGAGGGTAGTGCAGAAAATTCAGAAAGTACTGGATGAGTCTAATAGTGAGTACAAAGGTGTTTGGAGTGATTACTAGTGAAGGCAACATTATGCCTCCATTCATCTTCCAACAGACCCTCAACTCAACCCAGAGGCCCATATCAAGTGTTTTGAAGAAGTAGTGCTGCCCTGGGTCAAGAACGTGGCTGCTGTAAAAACCCTCTGTCTGGTAACAGGACTCTGCACCATGCCACACAAGCAGGAGAACCCAGTCATAGCTGTCAAACAATTTCTGTGACCACATTACTCCTTACATCTGACCACTTAACATCCCAGGCTGCAACTTCTTTGATTATTTTAGGCATAATTGAGCAAAAGACCAACAAAACTCCTTCTAATACCAAAGATGAACTGAAAGTAAGGATTATGGCAGCATTTACCAACTGAAACAAGGAGACGGCCCAAAAGAGTTGCAGGAGATTCTGAAGTCATCTGGAGGCTGTGGATGAAGCCAATGGCTTAAATTTACTCTTTAGTATTTCAAGATATTGTTGTGTAATTTTGGTAAATATATCTGTTAAAATGAGATGTTAGTGGTTTTTTTTTATTTTTACATAATTTACATGACAATTTATCTATCGTATTCTGTATGGTATGATAAAAACATGTTTTATATGTATGATAAAAATGTACTTCAGATGGCTAGAAATATGGCATGATACAAATGATAAAATATGTCACTTAAAACATTTTAAGAATAAAATGATTTAAGGAATCAGCAAACATGCTGTTTAAATAATTCAATCAGTGGTCTAAGCATAAATATAAGCACCATATAAGTGCTTATTAAAAAAGATAAGTAGGATCTATTATGGAAAAAGCAAAGTTGGATTGTGAGGGAGAGACACCAGCCAACTTTATACTCATTATAAAGTAATATTGTCATCTTTTGGACTTGTCCTTGTGAACATGAAAGGGCGACTAGCGGCGGCTCTGGAAAAAAGAGAGTTCGTTTGTGTCTGGCGTGCAGGGCAGTAATCTGTTCCAAAGAAAGAAAATAATAATAATACTCACCGCTGTCTTAATAATCCACCTTCAGCTCATTCTAAAGGAAAAAAGAGAGGAGGCCCTCGAGTGGAATTTTTATAGACTGAGGAAATGGATTATGGGTAGAGAAATGGATTATGGATAGATAAAACTGACCGACCAAGTTCACCGAGTGTTAGTGGCGTCAATTTCTTGGCGAGTAGCTGACGCAGAGAGACGCAGTGAAAAGGTGGAAGGAGGAAAGTGGAGGAGGAAGAGGAAGAGGCGTAGCAAGAAGCCAGCTGGGAGAGCGTTGAATTGAAATCCAACGGTCTGTGGTTCGATCCCTGGTTCTGCACTCACTAGAAGAAAGTGTGCAACAGTCCTCAATTTTTAGGTTACAGGATAAATTAGTTGTCAGGACAAATAAAAAAAAGGAAGCATTTTTCAAATAAAAAAAAAATTAGCTACTTTATTGTGGTTTGTTCTGTTTCTTAAAATATATCAATAAAAATATTTAATGTCAAAATCTTTCTGTAAAGCTGTCTTACAATGTCTTAATCAATAACAGCAAATAAACACAGATCAACCAATATGAACCAACCAATATTCACAAGAGCAAGGTGGATAATTTTCATATGTGTATGAATACAATAGGTTCAGCAGTAGCTAAACATTTTATAGGTCCTGGGTATGACAGTAAACTACATCTGGCAGCAAGGCCTCTGATTGGGAGGTTGTGAGGAGCATGAAACCACCTCTTAATTGCTGTTGTTCTCAGGTCCACCCTGACCCGGAGTGGTAGCACCTGTTAGGGTCCCAGTTATGGGCAAATAGTTTATCCACAAACTGGGGTCAAAACACTATAAAAGACTTTTATAGAAATGTATATATAAAATAGACTTTTATTGAAAAATATACATTTTTGAAAAAAAATATTACCAACAATACTTTTCTGAAGGAAAAAATTATTACCATAACACATTTTTGAAGGGAAAAAAAATACCAGCAATACATTACTGAATACAAGTCTAGAAAACTTCAGTTTTCTAAAATAAAAAAAACTTAAAAAGTAAATAAATAAATACATTTTTTCATCAGAATCTGACTAAATCAACCATCTCACTATAATCGAACATTAAAAAAATACTTTAAGACCCTACCTTTTCGGCATTAAATAACCAACAGAGGTTGATATGCCGTTAAACAAAACTCAAACGCAAGTATTTTATAAGAAAACATTGATGTATTGTATCTGGTCTTATAGCCCAGTCATGTTTTCAGTAGTGAGTAAAGTTAATTCTGAGTTACATTTGAAAGTGTTGGAATCTGTTTATGTTAAAACTTACCAGCCATCTCTCTGTAAGTAGAAGGAATGATTGCTAGGCTAAAAGTTAGTAATCAGCAGTCTTTGAGATTTTACTCACCCCATTGACTCAGTTGATTAAAAACTTAATTGGGCGATTAAAGTTTATTGCTTTACTCGCCCCACCCACGATCAATTAAAAATCTTGCAATGAAATGTGTTCGTCAAATATAGAAAAAGGAAATTTGATTCCCTTTACAACCAAAAAATATGCCATTGAAGATTCACAAGTTACTTTGAATGACCTATAATGAGACATTATTGAACTCTTTGGCCAGTCATTGTAAACATTTGTTTAATTAACACTTCCAGAGTGGAGCCAAAATGTCCCTGTTGCCCAGATTAAAGACATTCACAGATTTTTAGAAACTTATTTGGAAAAATATTATTCTTAACTCAACAGCAATTTCCTCCCCACTTACAAAAAGTAAAAATGAACATTTGAAAGAAAGAAAAAAACACTTATACTTCTTTCAACCACACACCGAAAAAAAATTATACAAGTAATTTTTTTATAGAAAATCGTTGAGAAAATCAGATTTATTTTTTATCATCTATGAAATGGAGGTTGTAGTCAAACAAAAGAAAGAAACTATGAATTTAGGTACCTCCACTCAATTGCCAAAAAAAAAAAGACAGCATAGCATGATGTTAAAAGAGCTCAAACTTAATAAAAACAAAATTTTATCATCAAAATGTTTATGCTCTTATTAAGAGGAAAGATCAAATTTTGTTGTTATTATTTTTTAAAATTTTTAAAATCCTTTCTAACACATTCAAAATTTTAATTAAGATTTCATTTTTTTGTTTTCTGGCAGCAATTCATGCTATGTTTATGTAAGGCGACTATTAAGAAAATGGAGTCAGTCAAGTAAAATGGTTTTGGAATGAGTAAATTTTCCCTCACCCTCAACTGCCAGCCGAGTTATTGCCTTTTCAAATCTCAAAGGCTGGTAATCAGTGTCAACTCACTACAGTAATTGTAATCTGCTCAATTAACTTGCGAACCACTGCTCCATAGAAAGTTGCTATCTAATGGTAATTCACTTCGCATTAATAACTGTAAACATGTTTCATAGATGCATCAATGTACTTCTATTTCAAAGGAGCAAACAAACTGACATAAAAATCTCATTTCTTAGTTTATGAAATGCAAATATTGAATATTGAGTTTTAAAGTTGGAATCAGTTTTCCTGCCAGCCATCTCTCTCAAAGCAGAAGAAGTCGTTGGTGAGCTTAAAAATGTAATTAGCCTGTAATATTTTCTTTTAAATAACATTTGGTTTGGTTGTTTTCATTTTTACTAGTTTTGTACATTTTCATCCTTTATCTTAGCTTTGAAGAGGGAGGACAAATAAACCAATTTACAGTGGCTTGCAAAAGTCTACACCCCCTCACTTTGAAAATTTATATATTTTGTATAATTTAACAGGGAACAACACATTTTTTCAATTCTAGTTGTTAAATAATAAGCAGATCCCTTACATTTTCCTTTGATATAAAAATTACCTTTTAAAAATTTCACACTGATTCTTAAAATCAAATAACTTAGAAAAATGTTTTTGCAAAAGTTTACACCCCCTTTGGAATGTCTTCAACTAATATTTTGTGGATGATCCTGCTGCATTAATTACAGCCTGTAGACACCTCAGTAGCCTTCCACAAGCTTGCTGCAGTGTTCTACTGACAGTTTTTGCCATTCTTCATGGCAGAACTTCTCAAGCTGTGTCAGATTGGATGGGGAACATCGGTGCACAGCTAGCTTTAGATCTTGCCATAGATTTTCTATAGGATCGAGGTCTGGAGACTGGCTGGGCCACTCCAAAACTGTGATTTTCTTGCTAGCAAATCAAGCTTTAGTGCTTTTTGACGCATGCTTGGGGTCATTATCTTGTTGAAACTTGAAATTGCGACCCAAGCGCAGAACTCTAGCAGACTTCAGCAGGTTTGCCTCTAATATTTTTTGGTACTTGACACTGTCCATGAGACCTTGAATGGTTACCAGCTCTCTAGGCCCTGCAGCTGAAAAACAGCCCCAAAGCATGATTGAGCCACTGCCATGCTTTACAGTGGGGACAGTGTAATGAGGTTGGCGAGCAGTGCCTCTTTTCTGCCAAATGTTGTGTTTTGTATTTTTTCCAAATAACTCAACTTTAGTTTCATCTCACCACAAAAACTTTCACCACATGGTCATGGAATCAATGATGTGACTTTTAGCAAAGTTTAGCCTAGCTTGCTTGTGCATAGGCTTCAGAAGGGGCTTTTTTCTAGCTACTCTCCTTTGCAGGCCAGACTGGTGTGATACTCTGGAAATTGTAGATGCATAGACACCTGTCCCAGTACTGGAAACTGAAGCTTTCAAGTCTTCCAGTGTTGCACTAAGGTTGGAGGTCGCCTCTCAGACCAATTTTGATTTTGCTTTTCTGGTAAGTTTGCTTGGTCTCCCAGATCTTGGTAGGGTAGCAGTGGTTTTGTGCACTAACCACTTCTTAACCCTCTAGGGCCATTCGTATCATATTTGATACAGTATTTCCCTATAAGGAAACATTTGGTATTCATTGACTGAGCAGTCAGTACTGCTTTCATTTGAAATTTATAAAATATTTCTCTTAAAAAAATTTTTCAGGAAAATATTTCTTTCAAGGCTTGTTTTCATACTGTATCAAATATGATACGAATGGCCCTAGAGGGTTAAGGCTTCTACTGGGCATAAAGTGGGTGATCGGTTTTTTATTGTCATGAAGTAATAAACTGATCCCTCACTAATTACTACTTATTAATATAATATGATACGAATGGCCCTAGAGGTTTAAGGCTTCTACTGGGCATAAAGTGGGTGATCGGTTTTCTATTGTCATGAAGTAATAAACTGATCCCTCACTAATTACTACTTATTAATATAATATGATACGAATGGCCCTAGAGGGTTAAGGCTTCTACTGGGCATAAAGTGGGTGATCGGTTTTCTATTGTCATGAAGTAATAAACTGATCCCTCACTAATTACTACTTATTAATATAATATGATACGAATGGCCCTAGAGGGTTAAGGCTTCTACTGGGCATAAAGTGGGTGATCGGTTTTCTATTGTCATGAAGTAATAAACTGATCCCTCACTAATTACTACTTATTAATATAATATGATACGAATGGCCCTAGAGGGTTAACTACAGTTTTAACAGTGCTTAGGGGCAATTTTAGGGTTTTTACAATCTTTTATTGCCATTATTTTCATTGTACTTTTGAATAAGGTTTTTAAGTTCCTGAGACAGAGGCTTGCTCCATTTCTTTCCCAAGTTGAGCACCTTGTGTTTACAGTCAGAGTCCAAAGACCAACATACTAAGAAACCATGTAGTGGATGATTTTGTAGGCAATTAAATCACCTTATACAGCCAAAATAATAGACTGGCCAAGTTTGTTTGTTATGGTAGAATGCACATGTCACTTTTGATTGTTCTGGGTTGTATACATCAATGATAAACTACATGATAACACAGCATGATATCTGGGGAGTGTAGACTTTTGCGAAAATATTTTTGTAAGTTATATGATTTTAAGAATCAGTGTGAAATTTTAAAAATGTAATTTTTATATCAAAGGAAGTGTGATGGATCTGCTTATTATTTAACAATTGGAATTGAAAAAATGTGTTGTTCCCTGTTAAATTATACAAAATATATCAATTTTCAAAGGGGTGTAGATTTTTGCAAACCACTGTAGCTGTCTTTTTTGTTAATCACACTGTATTTTAATATTAGAATTTGATGGCAATATTCCTCCTGTTTTTACTTGTGAGAATTTTTCTTATGTTTTAATATGTCTGTTTTTATTGCTCTAATAAAATGTTGTACCTCAGCATTAATTTACAGTATTTACATTGTTTGGACTATTATCCTCATCTTTGTTGCCATATTCATAACGTTTCGGTAGTTGTACACTCTAACCTTCTTCAGATGACTGAAATTTCGAACTGAGCCCTCTATTTTGTTCATCGAGTTCAGTTTGAAATTCCAATCACCTGGAGAAGGTTGGAGCATACAATGGTCAGAATGTCATAAATATGGCAACAAAGATGAGGACAACAGTCTGAACAATGTAAACAGTGTAAATTGTTACAATAACCTATCTCAGAAATATAGGTAAACCCTCCAACTATATAACAACAATTAATTAAATTTTATTATTTGTTGCTGGATCCCAAATTTTATTCCTTTATTGCCAGTAACTTTTTTTCACTTTGAAACTGTTTCATTCTTGTTTCAGTGATATCTATTTGTTGCTATATCTATTTTGTTTCAGCGATATCTATTTGTTGCTACTGGTTCTGGTTTTTGCATCTACGATATCCAGACATGTAAGTTCCTTGTCAAGAAGTCTGTAGCTCATTACTCAAAAATATTGCACTTGGGATTGGTTTGTAATGGGTAAGTAAACAATAGAACATTATTTATTTTTGAGAGGCAATGCAGAAAATAGTATTTCATTTCTGTAGGTAATACAGGGTGTCCCTAAAGTCTGGACACATAAGAAATCTCATCAATTATGTTTTTTACATCCAAAGAATAAACATTCCATCAGTATATCAAAACAATTTTTACTATAGTTCTTATGTTCACGGTTGGGGCCTGTTAGGGCAAGGAAGAAAGACATGAAACAAGAAAGTAGGTCGAATCAGTATATTTGAATAACAGAATATGTATATAAAATAAGAGTGGTATAAGTCAGCCGATAGAAGTGTACGTCTAAACTGTCAAGTTACACTGTGTCTCAACTGTTTTACGACTGGCTCCCTGTAAGTCACATAGGTTAGTATTTATAAACAGAGGAAGAGTCCATTCCATGTAGATAAAAACTCTTGTTGGTTTTGGTATATTCAATTGTGTTATTTTTAAAGACTTTGATTGTTATTAAAAAAAACAGTATTTCCCAATAAGTAGACCAATATTTGTTGGTTTAAATATGAATTGAGAGGTTTCTACAATTTTTCTTTGAGAAATATTGTCATTGGTCAATATATATATATATATATAAAGAAAACAAATGAAATTTTTCAAAAATGAGGCATTTCTGTACAGCAAAAATGGTAACTAACCAAGAAAAAGTAAGGTCATTTTCAGATTCGGCACCTGCAAATTAGTTAAAAAAGATGTTTAGTGTCTTGATACCATTTCGAAAATTTTTGTTTTGTTCACCAGTGTTATTTTTATATAAAGGATTTCCCAAACATCCCAGGCTTTATATAATAACTAGCAGTATAGTCCAGCATTGCTCAGATGTAATGAAAGCCTAAAACTAATCCACGGTCCTAGAGCTTAGACTCTTTGGACGTTGGCATGAAAGACTAAAAAGCAAAATGGATGTAAGTCAAATTTTGATTTCCGGTATCAATATCAAATAAGTTTTTTGTCATAAACTGAATTTTGAAGGCTAAATAAGTCCTCTGAGTAAATGATATCATGGCTGAGACTAAGAACTACAATTATACCTACGTAGAGCAAAACCTGAAGCAAAAACCAAAATAAAAGGGCTGAAAACCTGATTTCGCTCAGACCTGATAGACTATCAGGGGTATCGATTTCCGATATTGGGGAAAATGAGTTGTCTAAGAAAATCTACTAATGTTTGAGACTAAAAACTATAATTTTACCAAATTAGAGCAAATTCTGCAGCAAGAACCATGATAAAAGGGCTGAAATCCTGGTCTTGATCAGACCTGATTGGATATTGGGGTATCGATTTCTGATATCAGGGGGAAATCAGAAAAAATAACTAGCCCATGACCTGACCGGAAGCCTAAAGAATGTTTGTGTGACAGACTGATTGACAGACACACACAAACATCTTGCCTTGTATATATATAAATACATGATAATCATGTGTTGTTACCTAGCAGTACCTCCAGATGATTAGCAACACAAACCACTGAGTTCTTTGTGGACATGTTGTTTGTTATTTGAATTACCTCCCTTGAATTCTTTTATTTTTGTCGCAGCATATCAACTGCTTATGGCTCATTTAATACCAAAATTGAATTTTCTTGAGAGAATTAGTAATTTCATTTTCAAAATGTTTGCCAGTAATGTTTTTTTAATGCAGTTTTTTAGAAAAATGTATTGCTGGTAATATTATATTACTATAAAAATGTATTTTGACTCCAGTTTGGAGATTAACTATTTGCCCATAGCTGGGACCCTAACAGGTGCTACCACTCCGGGTCAGAGTGGGCCTGGGAACAACAACAATAGGTAGTCCCACACTCCTCAAAACAACAAATTTCCTGATCAGCAGCCTTGCTGCCAGTTGTAGTTTATTATCATACCCAGGAAAAATGTCCCTTGAGTTATAATTATAACTGAACTTGATAACAGCATCATAATAATATAATTCTGTCTGAGTTTCTGAGATGAGGAATTATCATTATTTACACTATTTATCTTCAGACTATTGTCCTCATCTTTTTTGTTATTACAACATTTCGGACATTGTGCTCTTCTTCAGGTGTGTATATATATATATATATATATAGGGTATGTGCATTGTGGTATAATGGGTATTGGCTCAGAATGAGAAATTGGATGAGCCGAGTTCAAATTCCAATTAGATTTGGTTCATTCATATCTGCACAAATACCCTTGAGAAAGGTATTCTCCCTCCAGCTATGGATTAAATAGCAGGATGTATTGGCTTCTTTAGCCTTGATTGGCAACTGGTCTACTGCAGAAAGTAATGACAATCTACTGCAGGAAAATCTTCTGCTTAGTCATGTCTATGGCATTAGACTGTTCTCATTCTACTGCCCATGTCTAGAGATATCTTGTCCCATTCTTATTTTTAGTACTGCTCAGTTATTGCTTGCATATTTCTACTGAGTTTAAATACACACTGTCCAACCAGAGATTGAACACGAATGGTGGGAATTGAAGTTGGGAGCTGCTAATAAAGAAAGAAAGACAAATGACAGCAAGTCTTCAACAGCAGCTTCAACAATGAAAACATGACAGGCAGCAGGCAGGTTAGGTTTAAGGATCCATGCTCATTACCATAAATTATCCTGTGGGACAATGGGTTAAAGCATTCTCCAGGTCATTATAAATATGTGTCATAAGATATTTTTACTAAGACTCTGTCTAAAGAGCCACTCAAAGTAGAATGTTACTGAATGGCAGTAAGAGGATAGCAAGTGCGGATTCTGAGAAAATGCAGGAAAGATGATCGTAGACCCTAGACTTGAAGTGGTTAAGATTATAGTGATTGATAGCATTCCAAAGCATTTACAAATCATTGTGGGCGATGAATTATATTCAAACCTACAGTTCTTTTCTCACCGACAAAATCCCGTAAGCCTATTGCAGTGCTATCACTATGTCTATGGCAAATACTCAGACTAGCTACATTCATTAGTTCCCCCAGTACAGACATTTACAGCTAGAACATTCTATGCCACATATACAGGATCAAATCATCCTCATCTCCCTTTGTATTCCTTTAGTACAAAAAAAAGTTCCATTTGGAAATTTTCTTCCCTGGGAAGGCTACTTTGTGGAATTGACTCCCAAGAGAATGCTTTCCCAATTTTGACTTAGTTTTAGGATTATCTTTCCTACATATCTGCCTAAACTGTGGCTTTTACTCTGTAACTCTTTACCTCAAGTGGCTCCCGGGCCTTATACAGGGTGAACATCACTGTAAAAAAATAAGTCTCATTGCAAGTGACTTCTTTTCTTCTGATTTTATACTGTTTAGAGGTCAGAGGTGATGTCAACTTTAGATATTATGATTAAAGCACAAGAAAATGGAACCGGCTTGCATATTAAATTTCTTGATAAATGACTCCTGTAAAATATTTGACAAAGAATGTAAAAATAGAATATCTGTAAACCCAGTTGGATATTGAAAATTCAAAATAGTCTAACAGTTAATAGAAAATTGAAGATTTATCTGCGAACAAACCAAGGAGACGTGCAATTAGAAAATAAATTAAAACGCAAATGTAGTGAATAAACATAAGAAAACAGAAAATAAAAATTCATGAACAACGCTTTTGATTGGGAGAATGAAGAACACATAAGTAAATCAAGAATACGTATAATTAAAAACATAATTTGTGGTTATCCAGGGTGGTCCAAAACTAGGTGAAAAGTAAGTGGAATAGGTTTGTGTAACGGTTATATTATTACAATGGTGTTTATTGTTTCCAACAAGATGGGGGCCCCCTCTGCATTATTCAAGAGCAGTCTGTGAGTCAGTCAGTCTGTTAAATGCCATACGTGATACACGCTTTGGGCAATCATGTCTCTAAAGAAACATAACTGATTGAGCAAAAGATTATCCCGCAGTAGGTTGCCATTACTTTCTACAGTAGATTGGTTGCCAGCCAAGGCTATAGAACCCAATCTGTTCTGTTATTTGACTCATAGTTAGAGGGGGAAGATATGTATTATATTAAGTAGTAGTTAGTGGGGGATCAGTTTATTACTTCATAACAATATAAAACTGATCCCCTATTTTATGTCCAGTAGAAGACTTAGTCATGTTTCCAACTATTATATTCATTCAGTCAGTTAAGTGCCATACGTGATACACGCTTGGGCGATCAAGTCTCTTTAGAGACATGACTGACTGGGTAGAAGATTATCCTGCAGTAGGTTGCCATTATTTTCTGCGGTAGACTGATTGCCATCCAAGGCTATAGAACCCAATCTGTTCTGTTATTTAACCCATAACTGGAGGGGAGAGACGGATTAATACCTTACCCAAGGGTATTTGCACGTAAGTGAATGCAATGAATTCAACTAGAATTTGAACTCGGCTCCCCGGTTTCTTGTTCTGAGTCGATATCCACTGCACCACAATGCACATCCTGCATTGTGGTATTCACGTAGTCTGTGAGTATTTTGATGAAACGTTTCCTGAGATTGACTGAAGAGGTCTAAATAATTGGTCAGCACGTTCACCTGACTTGACCACAGTGGATTTCTTGTTTTAGGGAGTACTAATGGACAAAGTTTATAGTTGAAAATCAAAATGTTTTAGTGATTTGAAAAATTATTTAAGATAAGTACTTCAAAAAATTAATACGAAAAGAGACTTGTGCAAAAATGTTTGTCAAAGTATGAGGGGGTTGACTTCAGAGTTGTATAAATTGTGATGGACAACAGTTTAAGTATCTGCGTTGATAAAATCTAAGGGCTTGTGTATTATTGTACACAATAAAATTCAATTGTCAATGTAATAATTGTATTAGTAAATTGTTATGTTGGGTAACAGAATTATGTGAAATAATACAAAACAACGTAATAGTATAAAAGTAGGTGTATTGACAGGAAAGAGAAGTATTTACAAGAGGTGAGAATTAGTAGAATACAGAACAAGGTAATTAGTATACAGTATCGTCGTAGAGACATGAGAGACTGACTAGTAGAACACTTCCAGTGCAATACCGAAAATACCCGACTGACTCGCTCACTCGACTTCCTTACTCGACTTCTTTTCTTGAGGTATACTCACTACTATTTTATATAGTGATTCGAATAGTCCATTTCCGTGGAAAGGTGGAGAGCACCCCAACATAAATATAATTGTGTATGTAATCTCAAAATAAATGTTATCATTTACTGCCCACCTACTTTTTGAACCACTTTGTATATCATCTAGGTATTAAGAAAGGTAGAAAATTCAATTTAAAATTTTATTAAAATGTTTGACTAATATTTATTTTGACATTAGTTTCTTCAAGTATTATCGTAGCTAGAAAAATGAATCTTCCTTTGTCATGATGCTTTCCTGTGGCCTAATTGATACAGCACACTTGCCTTAAAAATGGTTTCTCTGATAGAAAAAACAGAATACTGTTCGAATTCTGTCAGGAGACAGATTTTCTTTAGCATGTCTTCTCGCTTTCTAGGCTTGTTTAAAATAACAAGGATCTCTACAAAAGCATGTTTACCCTCTAAATACTTTATACTAATATTCATTCCATACAAGGCCCAAGAGCCACTCAAGATAGTGGGTTTATTGCATGATTTTTTATGAGTATAAGAAAAGCAAGAAGTGAAATTCATGGGTTTATGCAGGAAAGATAGTGCTATCCCTAGACATCAAGAGGTCAAGTCTGTAGGTTTAAAAAATTTTTTTTTAATTATTTCAATCCCAAGCAAGGCAATAAGGCCACTAAGATACAAGAATTAAGAAGTAAGAAAACAGTAGATTAGCATCGCATTTCAGTTTTTGAAGATCAAATTTAACTGGAAAACAAGAAGCTGGAAGAGATTTCCACAGGTGACAAATGTAAGGAAAAAGACTGTTAGCAAAGAAGTTACAGTTACATCTAACCATTTCAACTTTAAGATGATGAGACCTTGTTGCCAATCTAGTACTGTGCTTGAATTCATTGTCTAGTTCAGGGGTCAGCAACATTTTTGAGAGAACAGGTCAAACAGCTATGCATTGTCTCAGGAAAGAACCATGATATCAAATGTGCAATAGTATTTGGTCTCAACCTCAGGCTGCTTTGTTCAGAAGGTTGTCTTGGTTTGGAAAAACTTTTTTCATGACAGAATGTCAATCTCATTAAACCTCTAAATCATATCAGCAGAGAGAGAGTGCAAGCCAGAAAGCTATACAGTGCCTTGAGAGAGGGCCATGATATCAAATGTGCTGTAGTTCTTTGTGTAGAACTCAGACTGCTCTGCCCAGAAGGCTGCCTTGGTCTGGAGAAACTTTCTTTAGGACAGTGGTTTCTTGCCAAATTAAGCAAACACGTTTTCTGAAGTGCTCAATGAGAAAATAGCTACGTATCCAGCTTTTGTTAAAAGTTTGGCACTCAAAATCCACTTTTCTTAGTTTCTGTGTGTTTGTTTTTGTTCAGACGTCTTTTCAGAGGTTTTTCTTTGATTTCTGGAAAGGAAAGAAAAAATGAGTATGGCAGACCAAACTAAAATCCTTTGTAGGCTGAATATAGCCCAGGGGAAGGGGTTGCTGACCCACTGATCTAGGTAATGACTGGGAAAGCATCCTGCTGGGAGTCAGTTTCACAAACCAACAATTCTTAGGTAGTTCTGAGTAGAACTTATGTCTTACTAATGGAATATTAAGGGAATGGGGTAAAGTTCAGGTTTGATGGGATTTTGGTATAAAAGATGATATGGCATAAAAGCTGCTGGGACATTGAAAAACTAATTAGCTGACAAAATATCAAAAGTGTATTAAAAATTTTCTGCTAAAATATTTAATTAAACAATTGATATTCTGACTGTCTACATTCTCCTTTTTTTCTTTTCAGTCATTATTTAGCAACATGCTCAGAAGATGGTTCATTGCGTCTTTGGGGCACAAAACCTGAATTGAAGAGTCCAATGTCTGAATTAAGGTCCCCAGTTAGTAAAGCACCAATGAGTCATGTGGAAAGATTCTTCAGGGTGACGTTAGTATTTTTTTTTATTATCATTTTTTTATCTACTTTGTGCTGAAAATTGGAACCCTCTGAACAATTCAGTGTTTACTTCCCAAATCAGTCTTCTTAGTTTCAGCTGTATTCCCTTACATGTTTGTAAAGGCTGGTGCATGCAGAAAACAGAAAACAATTCATTACAGTGAAAAAAAAAAGGTCATGAGAAAAAAAAATGAAAGGAACTTATGACCTATCAGGACAAGTGAATCAGTTTTGAAATGAATTAACATGTGTGAGCAAAAAGGAATTAACTTATGAGATATTTTGAATTTTCATTGTTTCTTATTATTCTTATATTTAGCGGGTTTCAGTCAAAGTGCCATGGATTAAGTCTACTATAAGCCATATTATAACAATATTTAACATGGCGTATGGATGAAGTGTTAATGGATTTTTTTTTTTTTTAATTATTGCGGATGAAAAAGATTTAACTGAGAAAAAAACATTTATTTTATTACGATGAGAAAGGGTTAAAAAGAACGCAATGTTGATTTTTGTTTTTATTTTTGGGAAAGAGATTTGCTTTTCCAAGATTGCAAATTGGCTAAAACGCAGAAGCCAAAAACAATTAAAGAGAAAATTTTATTTTCTTTGTTCATGGCAGAATATGGCCAATATACTCCTGCATGATTAATAGGTCAAAATGTCATGCTTGCCTTTTTTCCAAGTAGAAACAAAATGAAAAGAAAGGGATTTTTGTTCATATTTCCCCAGATTGGGAATTCGGTCTAGAGCAAAGGTTAAGTTGATTTGTTGAGAGAAGAAGAACAATTATTAATTACAGAAAACAACTATTTAAAATTTCCCTGAGAGAAGCTGACATCATAAATCTGCCCAAGCAGAGGCGAAGAACAGTCCATGATTGGATGTGTGAAACAGAGAAAGAGAACTGGTTGAATGTTATATTTGTATAACACTCCTTATGCGTTCTCACTACACCAGTAAAAATAGACACGCACAAATAAGAGAGTTCTGAGAGGCTAAAGACAGTGAGTTCTGGCCCAGAGATGTAGCGAGACGGATTTAGTCGCCACGCTGTTGGGCACCAACCATAGAGTTTCTTCCACCAACCAGACAGTTCCAGTGGGATCCTGGTAAGGAGTAAGACAAAATCATTTTGAGTTGCCACGCTGCTGTTGCCAGCCGTAGAGCTCTGACCAGAGGTGAAGTGATTTTGCAGTCAAAGTTGAAATTGCCAACCAAAGTTTGAAGTAATAATAACCAAAGTTATCTGCTGAAGAAGAGAAAAACCCCAACGAAAACTTTATGCCAAACTGATGATAATAATAATAAGAAAAACAGTTACGAACATTTTCGCAAATAACAAACAGTAGTGTTTGAATTTACCAGTTACTTGATTAACAAGTCCTGCTCGACTTAGAGAAGCTGACTGAAACTTTTATTCTGTCGCCAATTAATAGAAACAGGTTGGGAAGAAGACGATTTGTAATTATTTTTCTCTTATTTTTTGTATATAAATACTATCTACAATTTATGCAGGTGTCATTTATTTTATTTCTAAAATTAGTGCCGTTTTTATTTCTACAATTGTACGCACATATCCAACTTTGTTTAGCTTGGCGAAGATACCCAGTGAGAATTTGGCTTAACTCTCTTAAGATCAAAATCACAACGTGAGTAAGAGAGATTACAGTTGAAGAGGGTAACCCAAGGACCAGCTGCTGTGTCAACACCATCAACAACTAACGAATGGGAGATGATGGCTTGTTCTCAGATCAGGATCGATCCTGACACAAGGGACAACATGCCATGAAGGCTCTGGTGGTACGCCGCTTCACAATATGATATGGGCTTTTGAGAAGATTTGAACAAGAGGATGAACCTTCTTTAAAAGTTTATTTGTCCATGAATATTTATTTGCGTAAAAGAAAAATACACAAATTGTGGCACAAGTCTGAAAAGAGGGGTAGGTAGAGGGTGATCTTCAGTATCTATCCTATACCTAGCTAAACACTATCACAGCCCAATCAGTCATTACAATTTTCACATTCACCACAAGAACCCATCCATCATCTCTCAATCCTTTACACACCACAATACCACATATTTACAAGGGACACCTAAAAAACGGGGAAATAAACCCATGACAATAAAAATGCATACAATAATATAATGTATATATAAAAGATTTAATGAAAAATGAGAGGATGGGAGGGGGATGAACTCAAAAAACAAACTATAATACAACATAAATTTAAAACTAAAATTAAACAATATTAGTAAAACCCATCCATCCCACAAAAAAAGAGTGGCTGCTGTATTCTGCCAAGTGGTGAAATCAAGATGCACGCTTGCTAAGGAAGTGGGGGAGGATAAAATAATTAATGTAATGGGAAAATCAGAGGCTGACCCAGCCATGCTTAGAATATTGCTGTCATATATGGTCTTGTGCCCCTGCTATTTATCTTTTATTTAATTATTTCTATTGGCTCAGAACAGCACTCACTCCTCAAGGCTTTTGATGCAGGCCTCGATGTTGAGCTTGAGGCCCTCACCTGTAAGTTTGAGAGTTCTTTTCTTACCAGAATGATCAGAGTGAGTTTTCTGAACTGCTGTACCTTTATAAACACCATTAGACTCCTCCAACTCTTACCAAATCCATTGCACTGTCCTCAAATTGATACCCAAACACTCTGAAATGTTTGTATCGGAGATTTCAGCACAAATACCAAGTAATACAGCATGCCGTTTCCAATCTTTTGGCAGAATGAATTAAGTCATGGTGCTCTTTTTTTTTTTTTTTACAGACGGTGCCCAACTGACCCTACTATACTGTGCAGGCAACAAAATCAAAATCAAACAAATAGATAATAATAATGCCGCAGCACACTTTCTCTGTGTATTATATCTACCTCGGTAATGCAACAAAGATGCCTGGGGTTTCTGCTAGTGAATGAAATAGTCAGTCAGTTAAGTGCCATACGTGATACACGCTTGGGTGATCATGTCTCGAAACAGACATGACTGACTGGTCAGAAAATTATCCCGCCAGTAGGTTGCCATTACTTTCTGTGGTAGACTAGTTGCCAGCCAAAGCTATAGAACCCAATCTGTCCTATTATTTAACCCATAACTGGAGGGAAGGGATGAATTAATACGTTTCCCAAGAGTATTTGTGCGTAAGTGAATGCAAAGAATTCAACTGGAATTTGAACTTAGCTCCTCAATTTCTCGTTCTGAGTCAATATCCACTGCACCGCAACACACATCTAAAACAAGGAGGACAATAAAGAACAGGGTTCAAGGAAACAAGATGATCCGCCCGTGTATTGAATATTGCTGCCATATCTGGTCGGGTGCCCCTGCTGCTCTCCTTGGGCTTCTTGACAAAATACAAAGGAGGATCTGTAACGTGGTTGATACTGACTTGGCAGACTGGCTGCAGCCGCTCTCACACTGGTGTGATGTAGCTTCCCTGTGCCTCTTCTACAAGTACTTTCATGGCTTCTGCTCTGATAAGCTTAGATCACTGGTGCTGCCTAAGCACGAATTTACACGAGATACTAGATTAGCAACTAGGTCCCACCCTTTTACAGTTAAACAAATAAGATGTAACCGTAAATTCTACTCCAACAGCTTCTTTTCTCGCGCTTCCCGCCTGTGAAACTCCCTTCCACAAGTCTGCTTTCCCGACAGTTACAATCTCCAGGTGTTTAAATGTAGGGTCAATAGACACCTCCTATCACACTAACTCCCAACTATTCTCACTACACTCTCATCTACCCAACCCTCATTCTCGGTATCCTCACCCGCCTATCACCCACCCTCTGTTATTTCCTATATTTAATCAGCCTTTCTCCACTCTATGTAGCCCCCTGCACAGTAGTGGCAGTGACATGCCTTGCTCGGGGTGAAACGCTTATAAAAAAAAAAAAAAATTTAATTTCTCGAAGATTGTGAATGACAATAAAGCATGAAGATAGAATCTTAAATTTTTAATTTCACGCGTGTACATTGTTTATTTTTGATTTTCTTGAAGGATCTGCAATGTAATCAATCTTAACTTGGCATCTTGACTTCAGTCAATATCTCACCAGTGTGATGTGGCTTCTCTCTGTCTTTTCTGCAAATATTTTCATGGCAACTGCTTTGATGAGTTTTTTTGTGTCTCATCCATGTGAATTTAACCGTACTAGATTCGCATTTAGGTCCCACCCTTTTACCATTGAATTAGTCAAATGCAGCCACCACTTCTACTCAAATAGTTTCTTTTCTCACACTTCCTGCCTGTGGAACTCCCTTAGGTTTACTTGCTTCCCTGATAGCTACAATCTCCATAAATTTAAATGCAACGTCTATTGCCATCTTCTCTCTTCTTGGATCCCACTCATCTTTCATCCTTTCTTCAATAACCCCTGTACCTAGTCTTTTCTCCCACTGTAACCCCCTGTATACAAGTGGCAGTCTTGCCTTGCTTGGGGTGAAATGATTAAATAAAAATAAATCAAAAAGTATTTAAGGATAATTATATTTGGATATTGACAAGGAATGACAAATCGGGGAGCCGAATTCAAATTCCAGTTGAATTCCTTGCATTCACTTATGCACAAATACCCTTGGGAAAGGTATTAATTTATCCCTTCCCTCCAGTTATGGGTTAAATAATAGGACAGGTTGGGTTCTATAGCCTTGGCTGGCAACCAGTCTACTGTAGAAAGCAATGGCAACCTACTGCGGCATAATCTTCTGCCCAGTCAGTTATGTCTCTTTCGAGACATGATCGCCGAAGCGTGTATCACGTATGGCACTCGTTATAATTTTTTTTTTATTATTATTATTTGTGATAACATAATTAATTTTTCAGTTAATATTATGCAAGTTACCTACTGCAGAAAATTCTTCTACCCAGTGAGTTTTTTTTTTTTTTAATCGTATCACCCCAAGGAAGGCGGTAACGCCACTGCAGGGGGCTACGTAATAGTGAAAAGATTGGAAAAGAGAAAGCTGGAAACCACATCCTAAACAGGGAACAAGGGATGAGCCTCTTAACCTGTTCAATAGACGTGGGTGGAGTGGGAACCGGGCGATAGATAGATCTATCTACTCCAATTAGGTTTCTTTTGAGATATGATCGTCCATGCGTGTATCATGTATAGCACTTAACTGACTGACTGATTACGTAAGACAACATCAGTTGTGGCTACACTGAGTATTGAACTCAAAGATAGATAGAAAAGGGGTGGGAGACTATGTTGCTGACCATTGCTCCATTATTTTTTATTTGAAAACTTGTTTTTATGTACACTTATTTTTTTTTTATTTAAATCTAAGGCAATCCAAAACTCCAAATACTATTCCTGCAATGGAACCTGATCTTCTGGGAGAATGTTTAGGCCATTCTGGAGCAGTGCAGGTGAGTAAGATGAACTTCCGCTTTTATATAACCTTTTCTTCAGTCATGATGCACAGATCATATTAGGGGCTGAGGAAGTGACAGAGAACCATGATTGTCTGTTTTAACCCTCTAGGGTCATTCGTATCATATTTGATACAGTATTTTCCTATAAGGAAACATTTGGTATTTCCCTACAAGGAAACATTTGGTATTCATTGACTGAGCAGTCAGTACTGCTTTCATTTGAAATTTATAAAATATTTCTCTTAAAAAATTTTTCAGGAAAATATTTCTTTCAAGGCTTGTTTTCATACTGTATCAAATATGATACGAATGGCCCTAGAGGGTTAAAGAATTGAAGTGATGACTGGAAGATGCAAGTTCTTTAGAAGTCTTTATAAAAGTAACAAGATGGCTACAGTTTACATCAGGAGGGCGACAAACCAGAAAGATTAAAAGACTGGAGAATGTTAAGAATACCACAAGAATATAATTTTGTTGTTCATTTGCTTTCATATGTTGTTTTCTTTATCTAATCTAAACTTATTAATAAATGGAACTTTGTGTGTGTGTATGTATGTGTGTGTGTGTGTGTGTCCATTACCTATAGACTCCGAAATGGCTGAACCAATTTTCTTGAAAATTTACACAGTTGTACTATAAGCATCTTCAAGTGTCCTTAGCTAGGTTTTGTGTTGAGGTACCCCCAATAAATATTGATAATCAAAACAATCGGGTTATAGAAGGAGTGGTTCAATTTTAATCAAATTTGATACACTCATAGACAAAGACATAAGAAATGATATTCAGAAGTTTCAAGCAAGGTTGCAGTTCTTACAATAGTGCAGAAAATCGATAATATATATATAAAAGCTTTCATTACACCAGAGCAACGCTGGGCTATACTACTAGTAACTAATAAATTGACAGAACTACAAGTTTATACATTAATGTTTTCACTGTTGCATTGTTAGAGAGTTGTCTGGCTGTGATGACCAATTTGGAAGAAATTGACAGCTACTCAAAATAAATGACTAAAACTCTTTAAATCTTCTTCTGACTATAAAGGTATAAGTCCTGACCTGGCATAAAGTGGGAAGATTATATTGAATCAATTACTTGGTCTGCAGCTTGCAAAGCTGATCCACAGTGTTTTGCCAGACAATTTTTCTCACCAGAATCCAACTTACACATTTATAAGTTGACTGTTCATCTGTATATCAGATATTGCTGCCATTGCTTTCTCCAAAGTGTTTAGAGATTCTTGACAAAATCTAAAGAAGAACTGTCAATATTATTGGTCCTGACCTGGTATCTTGGCTTTAGTCATTTTCCCACTGCCGTAACAAATTCTCTGCACCACTTCTGTAAACGTTTTAATCGTTTATTGTTCTGATGAGCTTTCTTCAGTACCTTGACATTTCGTCAGGGAAATAAACATGAGACCAAAAAGATGCACTGAGTTGCTCCACTGGGGGTTAGCATCAGACAGGTTGATTGACAGTAATAAAAGGTTAATAGGGAGCAGTTTCATTTCGATGGTATTAAAATGTACAAATCACTTCTTTTCTCACTTCACATTAGTTATCAGATTTATCTATTTTTACCTCCACTGGTATATCAAATCAAGTCCTGGCCAAATATCTATTTTTACCTCCATTGGTATATTACATCAAGTCTTTGCCAAATATCTATTTTTTTACCTCCATTGGTATTTCACATCAAGTCTATGCCAATTATCTATTTTTACCTCCATTGGTATATCACATCAAGTCTATGCTAATTATCTATTTTTACCTCCATTGGTATATCACATCAAGTCCTTGCCAATTATCTATTTTTACCTCCATTGGTATATCACATCAAGTCTATGCCAATTATCTATTTTTACCTCCATTGGTATATCACATCAAGTCTATGCCAATTATCTATTTTTACCTCCATTGGTATATCACATCAAGTCTATGCTAATTATCTATTTTTTTTATCACCATTGGTATATATTTCAGCCTTGATTTGTTTTTTACAGCTTATCAACTTTTGTAGATTATTTAAATACAGAAATATTGCAAGATTGTTAGAATTTTTTTTGAAATAATGATTTACTGATAAAAATCTTACGAATTAAACCATAGCTGGTTGGGGAAGAGGTGGATTCGGCATGTTCCCATGGTTATTTGCATGTAAGTCGATATGACATACCCTACTGTAACTGGAAATTTACTATCCGATTTACAATTCTGAGTCATTATCCAGTACACCATCTACACATCCAAATTTACAGTAGTTGGTTTTTCCAAGCTATTATCTATCTAGGTACTGACCAGCCTTGTGGTTGCTTAACTTGAGTTCTTATACAGTCTCCTCTATTTCAGTGTGATATGACCTTAAGCCTCATGAACTGTAGAATAAGAACAGTCAGTCATGCCCGATAGATTAAATAAAAGGTTCAGTTTGAAATACCCTGAAGTTTATTTGGATCAACAAACATCTGAAGAGTTTATAGGATATGAATCCTATACCTTATAATCTTCTGCCCAGTCATGTCTCTTTCAAGACATGATCGCCCAAAGCGTGTATCACGTATGGCACTTAACTGACTGATGTATAAGATACAAATCCTATACCTTATAATCTTCTGCCCAGTCAGTCATGTCTCTTTCAAGACATGATCGCCCAAAGCGTGTATCACGTTTGGCACTTAACTGACTGATGTATAAGATACAAATCCTACATCATCCAACAATTAACTGAAATGTAAAAAGTAAAATTGCACACCTGCAAAATCAGATCAGAATGACTGAAAACATTTTCGAAAAACCAGACCAAGGCAAATGTCACAAGCTGGTGTGAAAATTAAGATTCTGGATTCTGATTTGATAGTAAATAGCAAATTAAACTATGACCCCGGTCAAATTTTTTTTAACACCTAAAAAATGGGTATGCATTTTGAGCCGATCATGTGACTTGATCTAGGTACTTATCCATGTCTCTTGACCGGCTAAAGACAGTCCAATGGGAGCAGGGATCTGATAAGGACCTTGTCACAATGTAAGGAAGAAATTAAAAATTGCCAAAACTGACATGTCTCATTGACGCACACTACCGGCCATAATTATTAGGCCACCCCAGTTTGTTTTTAAAAATGATGTATTTCATACTACTTTTAGTATTTATTACCAAGTGGATAATTCTAAATGAAAATAGACTGGTTCTTTTGTTATTATTACTTTGCAAAATTTTACAAGGTAGCCAAGAAGCTTTTGCTTCGGCCAGCCAATAAGGAGAAGAGACTAGCATGAGGAAGAGAGCACAAAACCTGGACACCAGAACAGTTCATTTGATGCACATCTTATTGTGCAGTATTAACAAAGAACCATTCTATTTTCTTTTAGAATTATTAACTTGGCAATAAATACTAAAAATAGTATGAAATACATCATTTTCTTTATAAAACTGGGGTGGCGTAATAATTATGGTCGGTAGTATACATTCATTGTTCTTCTCCTTCCAATTTTTCCTTTTTTCATCTTCACACACAAGTTGTCAAAGAATCAACAATAGTATCCTGAGAGTGCAATGGATGAAACATTGTGATATACAACAAAGATGAGGATATCCTCTGCTAATAAAGCTGGATGCTTTGCTCATAAATTCTGTTTAAACTCTACCCTTGATTCATCTGGAGTATCCTTGCCTATCTTCCACTTAGAACTGAGTCTCTGTTGAATGATATTCATATAACCCCTTCTAAGGTTTCTGCTGTCATCTCTAACCTAGATCTCCACAAAGCATGTAAACCTAATGATATCCCATTAAGTCATTGTGGTCCCAAACTGGCTCCTGTTCTCTCTAAACTATAATAAATGCCTTGTAGCCTACTGCTTTCCCACCTGCTGGAAGTCATCTTCTGTTGTTCCTGACTTTAAGAACTCTGGTGGACCATCTGACCTTTCCAAACTTCTACCAATTTTTGGGAAACTTCTAGAGGCCCTATTTCAATGCTGAATTGTTTCATTATCTCTCTTCACAGGGCCTTTTCTCAGACAAGCAATATGGCTTCCATTTCTCCAGAGATAGTAAAGGGTTACAGAGTAAAGGCACATTCTACACGGATATGTTGGGAAGATAACAACTAACCCAAGACTTGAACACGTTAAGATTGTAGTGATCTAAGTAGCATCTACTTAAGTAATCATCAAACTAGCTCGTTAAACTTTTCCTTATTTTGAGGTGCCTAAAATATTAACTGGTTTAGACTTTTTTTTGTAAAGTTTTGGATGTATGTGTGAGTATTATTCAAATATTTTGCTTTAGTCTAAGTTTGTACAAAAAAAGTACTATGATAAAAAAGCAACACAGAATAATAATAAAAAATAATAAGTCTAATCCCAATACAATTTAGCCACTTGAGATGTGGATATCGTGTATGTAATATCATCATAAAAAAAGGAAAAAAAAAAAATCCTGTCAGCCACTCCAGGACGTGCAAGCCTTTCTCGACTCTTGTGTCTTAAATAAAAGGGTGGGGTTGGAATAAGCTGAGAGTGGAAATTTGTTCTGAATCTAAGCTAGGGGTAAGGAGAGAGTAAGCGGGGGGGGGGGGGGTAAAATTTTGTGGAGTAGGTAGGATTAGTCAGGAATTTAGTTTACTTGAATGAAAGAAAGGTAGAAAAACTTACAGCAAATTATTCAAAGACTTAAAACTATTTTCTTGGATAGCAAAAGTTTTACTCACAAAGTGTCCTCATCTTTATTGCCATATTTATATTCATGATGTTATGACCATTATGAGCTCCAGCCTTCCTCAGGTGATTAGAATTTCAAACTGAATTCTTTATTTCAATCACTAGGGTATATTGTTCTCTTCCATGATCAATGCCATTTCTGGATGTCTTAGTTATCTCCCTTTAACTCAACTCTCTAAGTTATTAGTTCACTACTGCTGTAGCCAGGTAGTGAATTCACAACTCTTTGCATCTGGTCACTAGATCTAACCAATGTTTTTATCCACTGGCCTATGAGTCCTTGTATGAATTTTTGGGACTTATAAACCTTCAGTCTTAGTCACCATAAAAATGAATACAATATGGGAACCAGTAAAACAGAGTGCTAGAGAAAATTGTTATCTTCAAGATTGTGATATGAGCTCTGGTAAAAAAATGGTAACAAATAACTGAGAGAGGCCAGTTAAAGGGAGAAAATTAAGACATCCAGAAGTGGCATGGCACATAAAACAAAAACAATATACCCCAGTGAAATAAAGAGTTCAATTCAAAATTTTAATTACCTGAAGAAGACCAGAATATACAATGGTCGAAATATTGCGTATATGAATATGGCAATAAAGATGAGGACAACAGAAATTTTTAAAATAAACTGAAAAAAAAAACAAATATATATATATATATATATATATATATATATATATATATATATTTCATTTGGAAATGTTTTATTTCTGCAACCTAAGTTTCAGCCATTTGTTATCTTCTGGCGATTTGCAATAACTTATTGTAATTATTGAGTTATTGTAAATGGCCTGAAGATCCCGAAAGGTTGAAACCTAGGTTGTGGAAATAACTCATTTCCAAATGAAAAATATTCAAAAGTTCTACAATATAATTGTATTGAGCACTTTTTTATACAACTGTGTACTGGCATAATTTAATTATGATCAAAAACTAACTAATTATATATATATAGTCAGTAGTCAGCCGCAGACAAATCTATTTCACTCTATCACAGGTCAGTTGGTGATTCTACCTCTGAACTATGGATGCTCGGTAGAGGAGGGCAGACTTTAGCATGTTATATACAATGTATACACACGCCAGTAGCCGAGTGTGTTCAAATTCATTACTGAATGAACGATGTGTAAATGCGTAAGTAGCTATTGTTTTTTTTAAAGTCTACCATTCCTCCAGCTATATTTTTTCAAAGTCTACCATTCCTCCATATATATGTATATAAATGTAAACTTATCACTATACTCGTTTCGAAAACCCCTCTGAGTCTGTACGCGGAAGGAAAAAATGGTTGTAAAAAAAGAAAGAGTTAATCATGTGAACATCAGTCAAAGTACGTAGCCCAAAGAAAAAAACCCGAGACGAGTAATGTATAACAAAAAAGTGCTCAATATGTAAGCAGAGCAGAAAAAGTAAATAACCTAAAGAGCCAACAAACCTACCAAAGTTTCACCTAACCGGATCTTCAGGGAAGGTTGGCTAAAGAGGATACTGATAATGACAAGATATAGGGAACACAATAACCTTTGTTTTGGTCACATGGGTTATTGTGTTCCCTATATCTTGTCATTATCAGTATCCTCTTTAGTGAACCTTCCCTGAAGATCCAGGTAGGTGAAACCTTGGTAGGTTTGTTGGCTCTTTAGGTTATTTACTTTCATATATATATATCTAAATCTAAGCTTATTTATAAATGGAACTTTGTGTGTGTGTGTGTCCATTACCTATAGACTTCAAAACGGCTGAACTGATTTTCTTGAAAATTTACACAGTTGTACTATAAGCGTCTGCGAGTGTTCTTAGCTAGGTTTTGTGTCGAGTTACCCCCGATAAATATTGAAAATCGATAATCGAAAAAATCGGGTTATAGAAGGAGTGGTCTGATTTTAATCAAATTTGATACACTCATAGACAAAGACATAAGAAACAATATTCAGAAGTTTCAAGGTTGCAGTTCTTACAATAGTGCAGAAAATCAATAATATATATATATATAAAAGGCAAGATGTTTGTGTGTGTGTGTGTCTGTTTATCTGATTCTATGTCTATTTTTTTCAACCCTTTTATTTTAATTTTTGCTTCCGGTTTGGCTCTAAGTAGGTATAATTGTAGTTCTTAGTCTCAGCCATGATACCATTTACTCAGAGGACTTATTTAGCCTTCAAAATTTAGTTTACGACGAAAAAAACTGATTTGATATCGATACCAGGAAATCAAAATTTGACTTATATCCATTCATTTTTCTTTCAGTCTACAGTTTTGCTTTAACAGGAAACAACTATTGTTTTTAGTCTTTCGTGCCAACGTCCAAAGAGTCTGAGCTCCAGAATCATGGATTAG
>JBBBDQ010000382.1:5405000-5465000 GCA_037127315.1 Ascarosepion bandense
TTTAAGGGCCACTAATTGATATTTAATTTGTAAATTATTCACTTCGACTGCATCTACTGCAATGTAAATAAACCCATTACTGTTTTTCTTTCTTTTATTTTCGCAGATGTTTCTTGATTTTGGTAATGATGGTTTAGTGACTTGTAGCGTTGATGGAATGATGATAGCTTGGAAGGTGAGTGCATAAATTGTATTTTATACTTGAAAATGTCATTTCCCAGATCAAAAATGACACCGTGTCTTGCTACATTAAATCTATTTTACATATTTATCAATCTATCCTTTGTCCATTCTTTAAATTTTGATGACATATGGTCTGGTGCTTCTGCTATATATAGAGAGATTCTTGATAAAATACATAGATGAATTTGCAATCCTGACCTGGTGTCTCGGCTACAGTCACTTTCATGTGTATTTTCTATACTTTCATGATAATTGTTCTGATAGCAGTATTTACATTATTTGAACTATTGTCCTCATCTTTGTTGCCATTTGTATGATAATCACTGGAGTATCATCTTCATTCCTTCATAAGTCATGAGTTATCTCCCTCTAACCCTGTTCACCACTGATGTAGCCTGGTACTGAACTCATAAGTGTCAAATCATGAACTAACCAACATCTATATCCACTGGGCCATGTGTCCTTAAGAGCAACTGAATTTTTAGGACTTATAAACCTAATGTCCAGTAACTATTTTTTACTAGAGTTCATAATGCAATTTTTTAATGTTAATAGTTTTTTTTCTAGTATTTTTTTTACCAGAGCTCATATTGCAATTATTGACACCAATGATTTTCTCTGGCACTCCATATTACTGGTTTCTATATTGTGCTCATCTCTATGCTTGGTCAGCTTAGGAGATTTTTTGAAGCCTAGCATATGTGCTGATTCCTTAAGTTTACATAGAGAACACCACTAGAAACTATCTATTATTTATTCTGATGAACTTTTCTGCTTAACTACATTTCATGAATTTAAGCAAAGTGTGAGATTGGCAGAAAAGTCTTATCATTTTACAAACACTTTGGCTAGATGTAACCATAAGTTCTATGCTAACAGTTTCTTTTCTCACACTTCTCACTTGTAGAACTCTCTTCTGGCTTCTTCCTTCCCTGGCAAGGTCTCATCATTTTACAGTTGAAATGGTTAGATGTAACCATAAGTTCTATGCTAACAGTTTCTCTTCTCACACTTCTCACTTGTAGAACTCTCTTCTGGCTTCTTCCTTCCCTGGCAAGGTCTCATCATTTTACAGTTGAAATGGTTAGATGTAACCATAAGTTCTATGCTAACAGTTTCTTTTCTCACACTTCTCACTTGTAGAACTCTCTTCTGGCTTCTTCCTTCCCTGTCAAGATCTCATCATCTACAGTTGAAATGTGGTTAGATGAACCATAGCCTACATAACAGTTTCTTTTCTCACACTTCTCACTTGTAGAACTCTCTTCTGGCTTCTCTTCCTTCCTGGGCAAGGTCTCATCATTTTACAGTTAAAATGGTTAGATGTAACCATAAGTTCTATGCTAACAGTTTCTTTTCTCACACTTCACTCTGCAGAACTCTCTTCTGGCTTCTTCCTTCCCTGGCAAGGTCTCATCATTTTACAGTTGAAATGGTTAGATGTAACCATAAGTTCTATGCTTAACAGTTTCTCTTCTCACACTTCTCACTTCTAGAACTCTCTTCTGGCTTCTTCCTTCTGACAATGGTCTCAATACGTACAGTTGAAATGGTTAGATGCAACCATAAGTTCTATGCTAACAGTTTCTTTTCCTCACACTTCTCACTTGTAGAACTCTCTTCTGGCTTCTTCCTTCCCTGGCAAGGTCTCATCATTTTACAGCTGAAATGTTAGGATGTAACCATAAGTTCTATGCTAACAGTTTCTTTTCTCACACTTCTCACTTCTAGAACTCTCTTTGCCTTCTTCCTTCCTTAGACAAGGTCTCATCATTTTTACAGTTGAAATGGTGAGATGTAACCATAAGTCTTGAGATGTCAACAGTTTCTTTTCTCACACTTCTCACTTGTAGAACTCTTCTGGCTTCTTCCTTCCCTGGCAAGGTCTCATCATTTTACAGTTGAAATGGTTAGATGTAACCATAAGTCTTATGCTGTTTTCTTTTCTCACACTTCTCACTTGTAGAACTCTTCTAGCTCTTTCCTTCCCTGGCAAGGTCTCATCATTTTACAGTTGAAATGGTTAGGATGTAACCATAAGTTCTATGCTAACAGTTTCTTTTTCTCACACTTCTCACTTCTAGAACTCTCTTCTGGCTTCTTCCTTCCCTGACAAGGTCTCATCATTTTACAGTTGAAATGACAGGATGTAACCATAAGTTCTATGCTAACAGTTTCTTTTCTCACACTTCTCACTTGTAGAACTCTCTTCTGGCTTCTTCCCTTCCTGGCAAGGTCTCATCATTTTACAGTTGAAATGGTTGGATGTAACCAAGTTCTATGCTAACAGTTTCTCTTCTCACACTTCTCACTTGTAGAACTCTCTTCTGGCTTCTTCCTTCCCTGTCAAGGTCATCAATGCACAGCTGAAATGGTGAGATGTAACCATAAGTTCTATGCTAACAGTTTCTCTTTCTCACACTTCTCACTTGTAGAACTCTCTTCTGGCTTCTTCCTTCCCCAGCAAGGTCTCATCATTTTTACAGTTGAAATGGTTAGATGTAACCATAAGTTCTATGCTAACAGTTTCTCTTCTCACACTTCTCACTTGTAGAACTCTCTTCTGGCTTCTTCCTTCCCTGGCAAGGTCTCATCATTTTACAGTTGAAATGTGTTGCTAGATGTAACCATAAGTTCATGCTAACAGTTTCTCTTTTCTCACACTTCTCACTTGTAGAACTCTCTTCTGGCTTCTTCCTTCCTTGGGCAAAGGTCCATCATTTTACAGTTGGAATGGTTAGATGTAACCATGTTCTATGCCAACAGCTTTTCTCTTCTCAATTCTCACTTGTAGAACTCTCTTGGCTTCTTCCTTCCCCAGCAAGGTCTCATCATTTTACAACAAATGGTTGGATGTAACCATAAGTTCTATGCTAACAGTTTCTCTTCTCACACTTCTCACTTGTAGAACTCTCTTCTGGCTTCTTCCTTCCCCTGGCAAGGTCTCATCATTTTACAGTTGAATGGTTAGATGTAACCATAAGTTCTATGCTAACAGTTTTCTCACACTTCACTTGTAGAACTCTCTCTTCTGGCTTCTTCCTTCCCTGGCAAGGTCTCATCATTTTACAGTTGAAATGGTTAGATGTAACCATAAGTTCTATGCTAACAGCTCTCTCTCACACTTCACTTCTAGAACTCTCTTCTGGCTTCTTCCTTCCCTGTCAAGGTCTCATCATTTTACAGTTGAAATGGTTAGATGTAACCATAAGTTCTATGCTAACAGTTTCTTTTCTCACACTTCTCACTTGTAGAACTCTCTTCTGGCTTCTTCCTTCCCTGGCAAGGTCTCATCATTTTACAGTTGAAATGGTTAGATGTAACCATAAGTTCTATGCTAACAGTTTCTTTTCTCACACTTCTCACTTGTAGAACTCTTCTTCTTGGCTTCCTTCCCTGACAAGGTCTCATCATTTTACAGTTGAAATGGTGAGATGTAACCATAAGTTCTATGCTAACAGTTTCTTTTCTCACACTTCTCACTTGTAGAACTCTCTTCTGGCTTCTTCCTTCCCTGGCAAGGTCTCATCATTTTACAGTTGAAATGGTTAGATGTAACCATAAGTTCTATGCTAACAGTTTCTTTTCTCACACTTCTCACTTATAGAACTCTCTTCTGGCTTCTTCCTTCCCTGGCAAGGTCTCATCATTTTACAGTTGAAATGGTGAGATGTAACCATAAGTTCTATGCTAACAGTTTCTTTTCTCACACTTCTCACTTCTAGAACTCTCTTCTGGCTTCTTCCTTCCCTGACAAGGTCTCATCATTTTACAGTTGAAATGGTCAGATGTAACCATAAGTTCTATGCTAACAGTTTCTTTTTCTCACACTTCTCACTTGTAGAACTCTTCTTGGCTTCTTCCTTCCCTGGCAAGGTCTCATCATTTTACAGTTGAAATGGTTAGATGTAACCATAAGTTCTATGCTAACAGTTTCTTTCTCACACTTCTCACTTCTAGAACTCTCTTCTGGCTTCTTCCTTCCCTGGCAAGGTCTCATCATTTTACAGTTGAAATGGTGAGATGTAACCATAAGTTCTATGCTAACAGTTTCTTTCTCACACTTCTCACTTCTAGAACTCTCTTCTGGCTTCTTCCTTCCCCTTCTTGACAAGGTCTCATCATTTCTTTACAGTTGAAATGGTTAGATGTAACCATAAGTTCTATGCTAACAGTTTCTTTTCTCACACTTCTCACTTGTAGAACTCTCTCTGGCTTCTTCCTTCCCTGGCAAGGTCTCATCATTTTACAGTTGAAATGGTTAGATGTAACCATAAGTTCTATGCTAACAGTTTCTTTTCTCACACTTCTCACTTCTAGAACTCCTTCTCTGGCTTCTTCTTCCCTGACAAGGTCTCATCATTTTACAGTTGAAATGGTGAGATGTAACCATAAGTTCTATGCTAACAGTTTCTTTTCTCACACTTCTCACTTGTAGAACTCTCTGGCTTCTTCCTTCCCTGGCAAGGTCTCATCATTTTACAGTTGAAATGGTGAGATGTAACCATAAGTTCTATGCTAACAGTTTCCTTTTTCTCACACTTCTCACTTGTAGAACTCTCTTCTGGCTTCTTCCTTCCCTGGCAAGGTCTCATCATTTTACAGTTGAAATGGTTAGATGTAACCATAAGTTCTATGCTAACAGTTTCTTTCTCACACTTCTCACTTGTAGAACTCTCTTCTGGCTTCTTCCTTCCTGGCAAGGTCTCATCATTTTACAGTTGAAATGGTGAGATGTAACCATAAGTTCTATGCTAACAGTTTCTTTTCTCACACTTCTCACTTGTAGAACTCTCTTCTGGCTTCTTCCTTCCCTGGCAAGGTCTCATCATTTTACAGTTGAAATGGTGAGATGTAACCATAAGTTCTATGCTAACAGTTTTCTTTTCTCACACTTCTCACTTGTAGAACTCTCTTCTGGCTTCTTCCTTCCTGGCAAGGTCTCATCATTTTACAGTTGAAATGGTTAGATGTAACCATAAGTTCTATGCTAACAGTTTCTTTCTCACACTTCTCACTTGTAGAACTCTCTTCTGGCTTCTTCCTTCCCTGGCAAGGTCTCATCATTTTACAGTTGAAATGGTCAGATGTAAATCCATAAGTTCTATGCTAACAGTTTCTTTTCTCACACTTCTCACTTGTAGAATCCCTTCTGGCTTCTTCCTTCCCTGGCAAGGTCTCATCATTTTACAGTTGAAATGGTGAGATGTAACCATAAGTTCTATGCTAACAGTTTCTTTTTCTCACACTTCTCACTTGTAGAACTCTTCTGGCTTCTTCCTTCCCTGGCAAGGTCTCATCATTTTACAGTTGGAATGGTTAGATGTAACCATAAGTTCTATGCTAACAGTTTCTTTTCTCACACTTCTCACTTGTAGAACTCTCTTCTGGCTTCTTCCTTCCTGGCAAGGTCTCATCATTTTACAGTTGAAATGGTGAGATGTAACCATAAGTTCTATGCTAACAGTTTCTTTTCTCACACTTCTCACTTGTAGAACTCTCTTCTGGCTTCTTCCTTCCCCTGGCAAGGTCTCATCATTTTACAGTTGAAATGGTCAGATGTAACCATAAGTTCTATGCTAACAGTTTTTCACACTTCACTTGTAGAACTCTCTTCTGGCTTCTTCCTTCCTGGCAAGGTCTCATCATTTTACAGTTGAAATGGTTAGATGTAACCATAAGTTCTATGCTAACAGTTTCTTTTCTCACACTTCTCACTTGTAGAACTCTCTTCTGGCTTCTTCCCTTCCTGGCAAGGTCTCATCATTTTACAGTTGAAATGTATAGATGTAACCATAAGTTCTATGCTAACAGTTTCTTTTCTCACACTTTGTAGAACTCTCTTCTGGCTTCTTCCTTCCCCTGGCAAGGTCTCATCATTTTACAGTTGAAATGGTCAGATGTAACCATAAGTTCTATGCTAACAGTTTCTTTTCTCACACTTCTCACTTGTAGAACTCTCTTCTGGGCTTCTTCCTTCCCTGGCAAGGTCTCATCATTTTACAGTTGAAATGGTCAGATGTAACCATAAGTTCTATGCTAACAGTTTCTTTTCTCACACTTCTCACTTGTAGAACTCTTCTGGCTTCTTCCTTCCCTGGCAAGGTCTCATCATTTTACAGTTGAAATGGTTAGATGTAACCATAAGTTCTATGCTAACAGTTTCTTTTCTCACACTTCTCACTTCTTGTAGAACTCTCTTCTGGCTTCTTCCTTCCCTGGCAAGGTCTCATCATTTTACAGTTGAAATGGTCAGATGTAACCATAAGTTCTATGCTAACAGTTTCTTTTCTCACACTTCTCACTTGTAGAACTCTTCTGGCTTCTTCCTTCCCCTGGCAAGGTCTCATCATTTTACAGCTGAAATGGTCAGATGTAACCATGTTCTATGCTAACAGTTTCTTTTCTCACACCTCTCACTTGTAGAACTCTCTTCTGGCTTCCTTCCTTCCCTGGCAAGGTCTCATCATTTTACAGTTGAAATGGTTAGATGTAACCATAAGTTCTATGCTAACAGTTTCTTTTCTCACACTTCTCACTTGTAGAACTCTCTTCTGTCTTCTTCCTTCCGTGGCAAGGTCTCATCATTTTACAGTTGAAATGGTCAGATGTAACCATAAGTTCTATGCTAACAGTTTCTTTTCTCACACTTCTCACTTGTAGAACTCTCTTCTGGCTTCTTCCTTCCCTGGCAAGGTCTCATCATTTTACAGTTGAAATGGTGAGATGTAACCATAAGTTCTATGCTAACAGTTTCTTTTCTCACACTTCTCACTTGTAGAACTCTCTTCTGGCTTCTTCCTTCCCTGTCAAGGTCTCATCATTTTACAGTTGAAATGGTTAGATGTAACCATAAGTTCTATGCTAACAGTTTCTTTTCTCACACTTCTCTCTTGTAGAACTTTTCTGGCTCCTTCCTTTCCAACCAACTTTAATCTTCAGAAATTGAAATGTTATGCTAATCTACTGTTTTCTTGGTTCCTCTTCTTTTATTGTTTTTGTTCTTTAATAACATTTTTTTTTATTGCTTCACTCTCAGTAACCCCTTGTGTCTTAGTGGCTTTATTGCCTTGCTTGGGATGAAATGATTAAAACAATTTTTTAAAAACCAACAATCTTGAACTCTTGATGTCTAAGGATTACATTATATTTCCTGCTTTCCCATGAATTTCACTTTTTGACTTTTTTTATGCTCATACAACAGCATCCAGTAATCCCCTACCTTGAGTGGCTCTTGGGTTTTGTATTAGATGAACATTAGGATAAGAGTATTAGAGGTTAAACATATTAGAGGTTAAACATGCTTGATTAGAGATCCTTGTTATTTTAAACAAGCCAAAAGATTGAGGAGTCTGGTTAAAGAAAATCTATCTCCTGAGAGAAATTGAACCAGTATTCTCTCTTAAGCCAAGTGTGCCTTATCAACTGAGCCACAGGAAAGCATCATGACAAACAAAGATACAAATTTGATCTTCAAAAATTGAAATGCAATGCAATGCAATCTACTTTTTTTTGATTCCTGTTTTATCGTTCATGTTCTGTGAACCCCCACACCACTAGTCCTTCACGTTGATGCTCAAAAACTCGGGGCTGATCGATAGTCGATCCCTTTGTTCCAAACTAAGCTCTGCCCATTTTGTGTTTGTTTGATCACAAAGCTGATTTGGGTTGAAAGTCACTGAAAATCTGCTGCATTGACAATCCAGACAGAGCTGGGAGCCACAATAAAAAAAAAAAAGAAATCTTTTTAAAATTAACAACAAGGAGTTTATATACATACTAGCAGTATAGCCCAGCATTACTTGGGTGTAATGAAAGCTTTAAAACTAATCTATGGTCCTGGAGCTCAGACTCTTTAGACATTGGCACGAAAGACTAAAAAGCAATAGTTGTTTCCAGTTAAAGCGAAACTGTAGACTGAAAGAAAAATGAATGGATGTAAGTCAAATTTTGATTTCCTGGTATCAATATCAAATAAGTTTTTTTCGTTGTAAACTAAATTTTAAAGGCTAAATAAGTCTTTTGAGTAGATGGTATCATGGCTGAGACTAAGAACTACAATTATACCTACTTAGAGCCAAACCCGAAGCAAAAACTAAAATAAAAGAGCTGAAAAAAATACAGACATACAGGCAGATAAACAGACACACACACAAACATCTTGCCTTTTATATATCTATATGTATATTATCGATTTTCTGCGCTATTGTAAGAACTGCAACCTTAAAACTTCAGAATATCATTTCTTATGTCTTTGTCTATGAGTGTATCAAATTTGATTAAAATTGGACCACTCTTTCTATAACCCGATTTTTTTGATTATCGATTTTCACTATTTATCAGGGGTACCTCGACACAAAACCTAGGTAAGAACACTCACAGATGCTTATAGTACAACTGTGTAAATTTTCAAGAAAATCGGTTCAGCCGTTTTGGAGTCTGTAGGTAACGGACACACACACAAAGTTCCATTTATAAATAAGTTTAGATTTAGATGTTCTGTTCAGTACAGTATTTGGTTAGAGTTTATCACTCTTGCATGGGGTCAGCAAGACCAACCCACATCTTCTTCCAAGTGAAACATTATGTTGGTTGGTTTGGCACTAGGCTAAAATCAGAATTAAGGCAGGCAGTCATGTGACAACATATCTCTCATGTTAACTCACTCTGTACTGGTCCAACTCTTTGGTACTCAACTCTGCTGTCTTCTCTCAACTTACTCATCTGCTTATATTGATTCCCAAGGTGGTTATAATGCACTTTGGGTAAACTTAGCATTTTCAAATGATCAATAAGGGATCCTCCTTTTGATCACCTCATCTCCCTCTTTTCTGTTTGAGATCTTCCCGCTATTGTTATAGGGGTGTGAAACGTTCCTCTAACTTCCCCCAAATCCACCGGGGGTGGGGTTTCATTGATCATTTAATCAATCCTGTCTCTTTCTTCCCTCTGGAAGTGCCTCTCACCACTGCTTGAGGGGTGTTATTCAGCCCATCAATCAAATTTTAATTATCATTCTTTTCACTTTTTGGCTTTCCGTGTATGTGTGGTCATTTTGGATCTGTGGTTTTATCATTTCAATCGCTACAAGAAATCATCTATCTTTGGTCGAAAAGAAAAAGATACGTTTCTCTTTTAATTCTCAGCATCACAAAATTTCACAAAGAATCAAGAGACTTTATTTCCAGGAATTTTGTCTCTCTTTCTCAGCAGGAGGTGGCTGTCACTAGGGTCGTAAAATCCACCATGCCCTGTTTCTTAGATGGCTGTCACTTCTATCAATGGTCATTAAATTTTTCAATAACAGAGAAACTCATTTTTAGTTAAAACAGATTTCCGACTTTTGTGATAAGAATCTTTTACTGCATTCAAGAGTCATATAAAAACATTATTTTTCTTGGGTGATCTAAACCTATCTCTCACCTAGCTCTAGTGGCTAGAGAAGAAAGAAAGAAAAAAATAAAAATTCAATTATTACCTCTCTTTTTCCTTTCCTTTTCAATATCAAAAATAGCATTACAGTTCCTTAATAATGTTTTTCTTATTAAATGTCATGTCGGTCGTTATCTACAGGCTTCTGGATTCCCCTTTTATTATTTCTGTACCTTAATAATGGTTTTCTTTTTCTTATTCTATCACACTCAGTAACCTTCGAGTCTTAGTTGCTTTACTGTCTTGCTTGGGGTGTAATGATTAAAAGAAAAGAGAAAAAAAGTGTATCAAGTGTACTGCTAAATATTTACGCACCTACATTGCATCAATCTATTATCTGTAAATATCAGCTAATTCCTAACCACTTTCAAACAATCTGCTTACTTATTTTTAATTAAAGGTGGGGAAGAGTTTGCCAAGCAATAACATAACTAGGGGAGAGGACTTTAATAAGTCTTACTGTCTAATAAATACTAATGAGAACAGATTGGATTATTTTGGGATCTTTCCATCAACATGCTGTATTTCCAAGGGCTTGAACTCTGTTCATTTGAGAAATTTGACTGCAAATTTTCTTGCAACACAACACTTGACTAATCTGGAGTACCCACACCTGCTTTCCCACCCAGAACAGAACATTATCGGGTGGGGGGAATAAAAAAAATTAAGTAGCCCATGACCTGACCAAAAACGTAAAGAATATTTGTGTGAAGTTTGGTGAGAATCAGATAAAAATTGTGGATTTGTATGAAGAACATACAGAGACAGACAGACACACAAACATCTTGTCTTTTATATATCTAAATTTAAATCTAAACTTATTTATAAATGAAACTTTGTGCGTGTGTGTGTATCCGTTACCTATAGACTCCGAAACGGCTGAACCAATTTTCTTGAAAATTTACACAATTATACTATAAGCGTCTGCGAGTGTTCTTAGCTAGGTTTTGTGTTGAGGTACCCCCGATAAATATCGAAAATCGATAATCGAAAAAATCGGGTTGTAGAAGGAGTGGTCCGATTTTAATCAAATTTGATACACTCATAGACAAAGACATAAGAAACGATATTCAGAAGTTTCAAGGTTGCAGTTCTTACAATAGTGCAGAAAATTGATATATATATATATATATATATATATAGCAGGCAAGATGTTTGTGTTTTTTGTCTGTTTATCTGTCTGTATGTCATTTATACAAATCCACAATTTTTATCCGATTCTCAACAAACTTCAAAATTTAGCTTCCATCCATTCGTTTTTCTTTCAGCCTACGGTTTCGCCTTAACTGGAAACGACTATTGCTTTTTAGTCTTTCATGCCAACATCCAAAGAGTCTCAGCTCCAGGACCATGGATTAGTTTTAAAGCTTTCATTACACCCGAGCAACACCGGGCTATACTGCTAGTATATAGATAGATAAAATCAAATAATATGTTGCTATAGTAAAAATAATGTATGTCCTCAAGTATCTTATGTACTCTGTATATTTAATTTCTCTTTTCTTTGTAGAATCATGAGTACGAAGAGATGAAAAGATGCACACAGATTCTGCAGCTGCAACAAACAAATCATTTTATCACCTAAAGATTCCATTCGATCTGCAATGACTGACTCTTGTAGCAGTATTTCTTTGATAAAACAGTTTTTTCTTCAGTGAGAAGCGTATCTGTTAACAATAGGAGAGTCAAAAAATTTTTAGATGATTTGCATGAGGCTTTAAAAGCAGAAAATTAATTACAATTTAAGTGTGTCTTTGAAAGAATGATTTGTTTAAAGATCAAGATAGTATGTTTGAGAAGTAAATTTTTATAAAAAAATTAATTTAAAAAAAAAATTAATTTAAAAAAAAAAATTTTCATTATATACTTAAATTTTTAAGGTTTTAGCCTCCAGATCCCTAATCATTTCCAATGCTGGGTTTGACAATGTGCTACATTCAGTAACAAGAAAGGTTTTGAGAAGCCTGGAACCACCTCTTAATTACTGCCACCCCAGGTCCTGACCTGGGGTGGCATCACCCGCCAGCATCCCAGCTATGAAGATATTGCCCCAGCAATATATTTTCATAGTAATAAAAATTATCAGCATTACATTTTTATTCTTCTTCAGGTAATATTTTAAAATAAATGGTGAAAATGATTAATTTAGAAAATATAAGATGAATTCATGGTTATTTAGAAAGTTAAGGAGGGGTGGTTGGTGGAAGTTTAACAATATGCTTGTAGGTGCGTCAATATTGCTCAATCAAAAATGAGAATTAGGTTGAACTATGCAGTTGAAAATTTAGGCAGTGAAAGGGAACAGAGTAGCCTAATATCAAGGCATGATACATACTGGAACCATACGTTATTTAAATGGGTAGACAATAACTTTTAACAGCAGGTTAGATTTTAGGTTGTTTGTTAATTTGATTTTGTACTGCCTCACCAATTAAAGGAGCTGGATTGTTTAGGTTAGGCTCTGAACGAGAAAGCGGGGAGCCGAGTTCGAATTCCAGTTGAATTCATTGCATTCACTTACGCGCAGATACCCTTGGGAAGGTATTAATCCATCTCTTCCTTCCAGTTATGGGTTAAATAAGAGGACAGATTGGGTTCTACAGCCTTGGCTGGCAACCAGTCTACCGCAGAAAGCAATAGCAACCTACTGTGGGATAATCTTCTGCCCAGTCAGTCATGTCTCTTTTGAGACATGATCACCCAAGCGTGTTTCATGTATGGCACTTAACTGACAATGTATATTGGAGTTGAGAAAACCGAATAAGTATTGTGTGGGTCATTTATTTTAGTAAAATAATTTTTAATTCATTTTAGAGCATAAGTTATAAATGAACAATTGTAATTAATTAAATTTTAGAGAAAAATAAAACATTATTTTAAAATTAGTGAATTTCCTTGATGGACTTAGTAAATGATGCTTATCAACGATACATAATGAATATCCATTATACATCCACCCAAAGTCTAATCAACCCCCAAGTATAATCAAACATATACCCTTCTCTATAGAATATAGAATTCGTAAAAACTTTCAAGTGAAAATGTATTTTATAAACATAGCGATTTTTATAATAATGCCCTAAGGAATAGTGACTATAAAAACCATATCAAATACATAAAATGTATGACTATAACAGGAACAACAGAAATAAAAAATCATTTGGTATACACCTCTTTTTAACCAAATGGTCAGCACTAAGTTAGGGCTGAGGATCTTTAATTTAATTAAAAATCATTTCCCTCATAATAACCCTCCAAGTAAAATTTTTAATAAAAATACCCTTAAATACCCTTAATAAAAATACCCTTAAATTAGGATGTATATTTTATTTTTGCAAGATGGTTTTAAAACCAAGAATTAACTCACTTTTTACCATTTGTATGACGTTTCAGCCATTGTACACTCTGGCTTTCTTCAGGTGCTAGGGATTTCAAACCAACCCCTTTATTACAATCAACGGAGTATATTATTCTCCTTCCTTGCATAATAGTGCCTCTTTTGAAAGTCATGAGTTATCTCCCTCTAACCCTGTAAGTTACTTGTTCACCACTGCTGTAACCAAAGATGACAATGATATACCCCAGTGATTGTAATAAAGTGTTTGGTCCAAAATTCCTAGCATCTGAAGAAAGCTGGAGCATACAATGACCGAAACGTTGTACAAATAGCAACAAAGATGAGGACAATAGTCTGAATAATGTAAATACTACCGCATCTCAGAAATATAGACAAATACTATTAGATTGTTTATTTACAAGAATAATTTTATATTTGCAACATTCTAAGAAGCAAAAACTAAAAAAATTAGAACTAATGCAATGCAATTATTGATCATTTTCCAGTTTATAAAAAATGTTTATTTTTATTCATGAATTTATAAACATTTACTAAATTATTAAAATATGTAAACCCACTAAGAATAAAAAAATCCTTATTATTTACAATTTTATAAAGTTTGAAACAATTGGCAATCAGCCAACCATTTTGCCATCCATTCCAATAAAAAAATCTATTAAAATAAAGTGTTAATTATTTTTGTTGTCAATTGTCCAGAACAAAAAATGTATAAACTCACTTTCATATATTTAAATTTTATTACATCACTTTTTAAAATAGTAAACATTGCTGAGGAGTGAAGGTAGTTAAAATAATAGTGATGTCATTGGAAAACCCACCCTTTTGACATTCCGTCTTATTGCGATCACGTTTATCCTTGTTTGACAAAAAATATCTAATAATCATCAAACTTACAATCAATGGTTTGCAAGACCATCACATTAAATATTACTCTATTATGTGAGCTCATAAATTTAACATAAACCCATTAATGCCCACTATCCCTGTTTTGAGGGCACTGGATACCAATAAATTATAGGCACTCCTAAGCGAGTATTAATTTATTATAGGCACTCCTGCAGATATCATGGATCGAGCGTGTGAGCAATGATGAGGTTTTAGAAAGGATGGAAATGAAAAGGAAATTAATACTGAGCATCAGGAAAAGACAGCTAAAGTTCCTGGGACACGTAATGAGGAAGGATGGCTTGGAGAATCTGATACTCACAGGTCAAATAAGGGAAAGAGAGACAGGGATAAGCAGCGGACAACATATTTGAGAGGCCTGAGCAGGTGGATGGCAGAGCAGGATTTGGCGGGTGGGGGATAACAAGAGAAAGAGTGCTAGGAGCCACCAGGGATTGGGAGACATGGAGGGCCATCATCACCTACATCCTGAAAAGGCATGGCACATAGAAGAAGAAGTGTTAAATAAAAGGGGAGCGCAATCACTTATTTTTATTTTTTTCAGGAACTTTTCTGAGCTCCATTGAGCTCCATTTAATTTTTTCACTCTTTTAATGATCCTTTAAATGTTTTTCTGACATCTATTTTATTAAGATCCTCATTTATACTATATTGAAAAAAAAATCTAAAACCCTTGTGTATCACATCACTTGAAATTTAAAAAAATAATGTCCTGTCTGCACTTTTTGAGATATTCAATACCAAAGTTTGGCTAGCCATAACATTTTCATAAATTGACAGAAACATGTCTTTCAAGATTAAATGATGATCTTTGTATAACAGGTGGGAGGTCATATAGGGCGTTGCAGAGAGAACATACAAAAAATTGCAGATAAAACTTTGTTAATCTCAGGCAACATTTAGGCCCTTTAGAATAGAAACCTATAATTAATACATTTTTTAAAAACCTATAATTAATACTGAATTTCAATTTTATACTAGTGGATTGTATGGTAACCTTTAATGGGTTAAATATCTCAAATGTTGAAACCAGAATCATGTGTGTGTATTTGAGCTTTTAAAAGTTGTTGATAAATACTAAAATATCATTTTACTGTTGAAATAGATGCAACCGTAAGTTCTATTCTATAGTTCCTTTTCTTGCACTTCACACCTCTGGAACTCTCTTCTGGCTTCTCACTTTCTTATCAACTATAATCTTCAGAGATTTAAATGCAACATCAATCGCCATCTTCTGTTTTTCTGAATCCTGTTCTTTTAGTGTCTATTCTCCTCACTAATTGTTTCTCATTTTCTTTCACTCTCAATAACCCCCTTGCATCTTAGTGGCTTTATCACCTTATTTGGGGTGAAATGGTTAAAAAGAAAATAAGCATTATTAAACATGAACTGGATTGCAATATTTCAATTCTGTCAGCTTCTTTAGACATTCTTACTCTAAAAAATTTTTGTATAAATTTACGAAGGTGCTGTTGAATGAGAATTAAAGAAAAAGAAGAAAGTTCTGAGGTGATACATGAGAAAAAATAAAATTGTGAAAAAAAAAAAATTATTTAATTTTGTTTTCATTCGTGTACTTTAAAAAAAAAACAAACAAACAAATGAAACACAAAGAAGTGAAATATTTGCAGTTAAATCTTTCTTGATCGATTTTAAAATATAAAGAATCAAAGTAATCCTCAAAAACATGGCCATAGATCATCAACATTTTCATAAAAAAAAACCGTTGGTTTTATGGATATTTTTAGATTTATTTGTATAATTTTCACAATATTAAAATGAAATTAAAATATTAACAAAATCAATTCTTTTTTGTTTGCTGCAGAAATATTGATTACCTATGATGTAGGGTACAGGGTCACATGAATTTAGTGATTCTGGGTACAGGGTCACATGATTTTAGTGATTCTAGATCAGCGATTCCCAAACCGGGGGAAATTTCAAGCTACCAGTGGGGAAATAATTATACTACCTACTAAAAAAAAAAATCTGATGGATATTCTCATGTCTGAGATGAAGTCCTTCTGCCAAGGATGAGTTTCGTGCACAAGACCTTGAAGAATGCTGGGTTAATATGCATGGAGCATTCCCACAACTGAGCAACAATGCATTGAAAATCCTTATTTTTTTCCACAACCTACCTTTGTGAGTCAGGATTTTCTATTTACTCACAATCAAGCCCAAAGCACAAAACCAACTGGAGGTGGAATGTGACATACGTTGCACACTTGCCAAAACTAACCCTGATATTGATACAATGGTCCACAAGAAGCAGCATCATCCTTCTCACTAATTTAATTCTGAAGTAGAAGAGCAAGCAAAAATTCTTTTATTTGTTACTAACTGCTCTCTATGGCTATGCTTAGTTGTTACTAACTGCTCTCTATCCACTTTACTCTGTAACTATAAGTTTATCCGTATATTTGTACATTTGAAAAATAAATTAGTAAATAGTCTCATTGTGTTTTAACTGCTCTTTCTCTCATACACATGAAGGGGCAAATCTGGATGGTTGAACTGGGTGTAGGGAAAAATGACAAAAAAATTTGGGAATCACTGATCTAGATAAAGAGTCACATTTTTTGTGATTCTGGGTACTGGCTCACAAGTTTTTATGCTTTTGGGGGTGATATCACATGTTTTTGTTGGAATGTTTAACTTGATTCCTTTTTGCATACCCTAAACCCAAACTTTTGCACACAACTGTACAGGGAAATCTTAACAAAAATCTCCTAATTTCAATCTGCTTAATTATCTGTCTGGGAATATTCAAATCAATGTGCCTGTCACTTTGAGATTAAGAAAATTGGTGGAAGGACATGATTATTAGTCAACCAAGCAAACAAGTTTCAAAACCGACTATAGATAAGCTTTGCTATTAGATTCATTTTGTGTGTGGGTGGGTAGAAGATTAATAGTTTTAACTTGAAGAAGACACACTACAAACAAATGACCATAGGTTCATAGATTTATCACCAGTAAATTCCTGCTTTTTAGCAATGGCTGGCTACATCTTGTGCCCTTAGGTTTTATGCACACTTTAAAAAGTAAAAATCTACAATTAATTGTGTTTCCCCCAGTGGGAACTCCAAACGTTAGTCTCCTGCAAAACAGGTGAGGATCCTTAACACTGAAATATTGAAGACTTAGCCACCATAATCTGTTGTTATATTTAGTACTTGAAAATCCATTTTGGGAAAAGCCACTGAACTAGCCAAATAAATAAATAAATCATATAATAATTGTGTTTGTTTTCCCTTTGTTAGTTCCTTAGCACAATCATTACGCCCTGCTAGTGCTTCATAAATTATTTTTTTTTTTTGTTTAATCATATCACCCCAAGCAAGGCGGTAACGCCACTGATGTGCAGGGGGCTACATAAGAGTGAGAAGATTAGAAAAGAGAAAACCGGAAACCGCATCTTAAACAGGAAACAAGGGATGAGCCTCTTCACCTGTTCAATAGATGTGGGTGGAGTGTGAACCGGGCGACAGTTTAGTCTATCTACTCCACTTAGACTAAACTAAGTGGAGTAGATAGACTAAACTAAGTGGAGTAGATAGACTAAACTAAGTGGAGTAGATAGACTAAACTAAGTGGAGTAGATAGACTAAACTAAGTGGAGTAGATAGACTAAACTAAGTGGAGTAGATAGACTAAACTAAGTGGAGTAGATAGACTAAACTAAGTGGAGTAGATAGACTAAACTAAGTGGAGTAGATAGACTAAACTAAGTGGAGTAGATAGACTAAACTAAGTGGAGTAGATAGACTAAACTAAGTGGAGTAGATAGACTAAACTAAGTGGAGTAGATAGACTAAACTAAGTGGAGTAGATAGACTAAACTAAGTGGAGTAGATAGACTAAACTAAGTGGAGTAGATAGACTAAACTAAGTGGAGTAGATAGACTAAACTAAGTGGAGTAGATAGACTAAACTAAGTGGAGTAGATAGACTAAACTAAGTGGAGTAGATAGACTAAACTATCTACTCCAATAATAATGAACTATTCCATTTTGATCGCATGGAAAGGGGAGAAAATGAAAGAAAAAAAAAGTTTAATATTTCCTGTGAATACCTCATAAAAACAGAACACATATCAGAAGCACTTTTTGGTTTCAGTGAGAAAATGAAAGGAAGGGAAGATAGAAGAATTCAATGTCTATTTCAGTGAAATGGAATAAGTTTTCAATTTCAAATCTTTTCATTTGTACCCACTTCTTAAAATAACGACAGCATTCATATTTATGATTGTTATTGTAATATTTTGTTGAAGTAGTTAAGCTCAATTATTTAACGTGATAGAGGAATTTCTATAGATATCTTATTGTTGTAGAACTCGTCATGAGCTTATTCAATCATTAACTTGAAAATTAACATAGGAAAACCGTGACATTTTCATGGATCTTTCTACTATTTATTATGGCTCATCTGCAATATTTAGTGATTTTGAATGTCATCGAATGGAAGTTAAATCTGTTTTCACATTTGAACCTCATCTGATGAGAAGAATGCTACTGGAAAATCTTATGGATCGAAAACAAGGACACATGGAAGGAAACTTATGGAGTCCAGATTTGCTGATTAAAATGTCTGTTTAAAAGGGAACTGTTTTATTCACTGCCAAATTCTTTTGTAAACATAAAAAAAAAAGTCAAGGTAATTCCCAGCTTCACGGATAATGCTCTTTCAAGCAGGGTTCTGCTTCTTCCCACGATTCCTTGACAGGTTTACTGAAAGCACTGTCCCTACGGAAGACTGTATCTCGTGTTTTCACCATGGTCACACCCTGGAGACAAGAAAGAAGATGATAACAGCAAAAATTTTTTTTTGAAAACAGAAGGTTATGCTCTTTGTCCTTCTTTAGGTGTTTATCAATCCAGGTAAACCAAAGCAAATTTCACACCAAATCCTTTATTTGATCTATGGAGGTAGATTGTTCTTGATCCATTGTTCATGTTTAGGGATATCTTGACTATCTCTTAGCTCAGTTATAGCTCACCTTGTTTCCAGTGAGTTTGAATCTGTACTACCCAAACTAGAAATTGAACTCACAGTCACCAATTTTATAAACTAATACTTTAATTCACTAGGCTATTGTCCCAGGAACAACCTACTCTCTTAGATTGAATAAAGAGTTCAGTTTGAAATTTCCTGAAGATTACCCAGATCAACAGATCCTTAAAGGAGGCCAGAAGGCACAGCAGCCTCAATATTGTGATAACAACAACAAAAATGAGGACAATAGTTTTGTAAATAATGATAATTCCTCATCACAAATATTTAGACAAAAAAATATCAATCAAGATCACACAGTCTTTGTATACTCCATGATCTTTTCATTAGCTGCATAGTATATGCTTAGTCTTGAATTCAGAGTTGTCCTAGACTGGTTGCCAACTAAGGCTGAAGAGTTCAACTTGCTTTACTATTTAACCTATAGCTGCTGGAATTCATGGACCCTTACTCTTCCCAAGGGTATTTGTGTAAAAGTAATGAAACTCAGTTTCCTGATTTCTTGTTCCGACCTGCTATCCATTACGCAAAAAATTCCATCTACCTACACGAACATAGAGATATGGATGAAGAAAGAAATGAAAGTGTATGAAATGGTAAGAGTAACAAAAAGAATCAATAGTTAACTGGACAACACAAACATAGTCAATAAAGAGTATTTTCACAGCTTAGTGAGGCACTAGCTGAGAAGTAAATGCCTTAAATAATAATAATAATACCACCATCACCACTGCCGCTGCAACCACCCCACGGCATTAAATGGCTATTTTGGTGAGTAAAATAAATACAGAAGCAAATACTAAAAACTTTATTGGACACCTACATATTGTGATGCCAAAACAACTTCATAATTGATTTTGTTTTCACTGATATAGCAATTGGTTCAGCCAATAGATTCTCCAGCCGTTCACGGGTGTAAAAAAAAAAAAAAAAAAAAAGGACGGGTATCTCTTTTAATTTAGTAACGTCAATGTGCGTTGTGGTGTAATGGTTATTGGCTTGAACTGAAAAATCTGAGAACAGAGTTAGAATTCCAGCTGAATTCGTTAGGTTCACTTAAGCATAAATACCCTTGGGAAAGATATTAATCCAGCCCTTCCCTCTCCAGCTATTGGTTAAATAACAGGACAGATTGGGTTCTATAGTCATGTCCCAAAAGAGACATGATCGCCCAAATGTGTATCACGTATGGCAATTAAATGACTGACAATGTCTACTCATACTTTATTGGTGGACACTACCACTTTTTCCATACAGATTGTATACCAAGGATGGCTAGAGAATAGACTGGCTTAAATATTATGCTAATAACCAAAGCAATGCAAAGAATGATATCAAGATCTTGTGTAATGCTAATTTTATATACTCAGTCCACTTCTCTGGTGATGGATGGTCGTAGTCACCATCCAGGTGTAAATAGAGGTACCAACAATAAAACTGATGAGATCAGCGTTATCATGATAAACCATTTTGTGACATGTAACTGGAATGTTTTAATACGATCTGAAAAACATAATATTTACACTATATGTGACTGCCTAAAAGATATTGAGCACTGTATTCACAAAATCAATGACAATTTGCATTTGGCTGAATTGTATTTCAAATGATTGCTTATATTGGAAAGGGTGACCGTTTGGAGCAGTTACGTGCCATGTGCGACTGGGTTGAAGTGAGGCTCATCACTCTTCCACAAGAATTTTTATTCAGTAAAAACTATGATGAAGTACAACACACAAAGAATCAGTCAGTTAAGTGCCATACGTGAAACACGCTTGGGCGATCATGTCTCGAAAGAGACATGACTGACTGGGCAGAAGATTATCCCGCAGTAGGTTGCCAGTGCTTTCTGCGCTAGACTGGTTGCCAGCCAAGGCTATAGAACCCAATCTGTCCTGTTAGTTAACCCATAACTGGAAGGAAGAGACGGATTAATACCTTTCCCAAGGGTATTTGCGCGTAAGTGAATACAATGGATTCAACTAGAATTCGAACTCGGCTCCCCGATTTCTCATTCTGAGCCGATATCCATTGCACCACAATTCATACCAAATGCAACACTATTGGGATTGGCTAAAGCATTGACTGAAGGTGTTTGGAACAATAAAAACTATGGACAATTTTTATATTCCTTCATTCCTACAAAAAAGAAAAATGTTAGAATGCTGGAGAAACTTGATAAGAGATTGATTAAGTTATGCTTTGTCAGCTGTATTCAAATAAAGATATATATTTTCTTGCACTTCCAGGCTGCGGAATTTTCTTCCATGTACTTGCTTCCCCGACAGTTACAGTCTCCAACAATTTAAATGTAAAGTCAATAGTCATCTCCTATCTCACTAACTTGCATCCTCTCTCTCATGCTCCTTTCTCTGTCCACTCCACGCTCATCAGTATTCTCATAATTCTCTTACCCACTTCCTGACACCTCCTATAACCTGTCACTCTTTCTCATAACTTTCCTCGTATGTAACCCCCTGCAAAACAGTGTCAGTAAAATGCCTTGCTTGGAGTGATATGATTCTAAAAAAAATATTAAATATATCCAAATGAATAAGGAATGAAGAAAATTATTGCAATGTTCAAAACATTAATTTAAAACAGTGCTATATATATATATATATAAATAGAGCAATGAATATTTATTATTAATTATTACTTTAGAACATCTATGAACTACTACAAAATTGTACATTTTGTTTCGACATTGAACATTAACATCATTATTAACTACCTGATGAAACATTGTTATTTCAATGTTGAAAGAAAATGTACCATTTTGTAGTATTGTAGTAGTTTGTACATGTTCTAAAGTAATAATTAATGATATATATATATATATATATATATATATATATATATATATATATATATATATATAAATAGTGGCTGAAAGCACTTGGAAATATAAAAGCTATGGACAATTTTTAATTCCTTATCTTCAACAAAATGGAAAAATATTAAATTGCTGGAAAAACTTGAAAAAATTAATTAAATCTTCCTTGTCAGACATTTTCAATGAAAGATGTTTAAAAGAAAGTTTCTGCACAAGTATACATTAGTATATATACAGGGTGTCCATAAAGTTTGTGTACACTTTAAAAAAATTTATAACTTTATTTGTATTTGTGATAGAAATAATCTATAAAAAATGTTATAAAGTTTAATGTACCAAGTTTTAAGTATAGTTATTTAATATTGAATTTGCAACAATTTTTAGATAAGTGAAAAAAATATTTTCTTTTTTTTTCAGAATCAATTTGCTTCATGGCTTCAACTGAGGAAAATATAAACTGTGTCCTTTGGTTGGCTGAACTGAAATCTACTATTACTAGAAGATTTGAAAGCTAAAATAACTAATTTGATTTCAGGCATTACTGTAAATCACTTGGCAAATGTTTTCTGTAAACTGAAAAATCGTATTACCTCTCATATTGCTAATGATGGAGGACATGTTGAAACGTAAATAATATCTTAATAAAACCTTAAAAAAATATAGATTTACTGTTTTCTAATCCTTTTTACAAATTATTTCTATTGCAAATACAAATAAAGTTATAAATCTTTTAAAGTGCATACAAACTTTATGAACACCTTGTGTGTATATAACTTTAAAAAGAATAGACGTCATAATTATGCCAAAACCTGAGGAACCTTTCATCCAAAACTTATCAAGGGCTTCGTTGGCTTAATTGTAAAGGGTCATGAAAAAAGACAAAACCAAAAGGGATTACACACAATACTGGGAGAAGATGGAACTCGTTTAAAAGTAAACTTTAATGAAAAAAAATATTAAAATGTAAGCGGGGGGTTCCTCGGGTTTTTTGGGTTAATTATGACGTCTATTCTTTTTAAAGTTATTTGTGGTTTCTGTGGGTACAAATCATTATATATATATATATATATAACATATTATACACTAAGACTGGAAAATTCCCTTAAAAACCTTTTCTGTTTTGACTCTAGACAAAAAAAAAAAATCTCTTTAGAGATTTAAAAGAATAAAAACAAACACTTTTGCATTCTTCAAAAATACAATCTTTTGATACTTACAGGGATTTTCTGGTAGTTTTGTAACCAATAACTCATTGGTTGCTCTGTGCAATAATCATGTGTCTAAAAGAAATTTGAGGTTAAAATTAGAAAGCAAGAAAAAATTTATGTATCTGATAGTAGAATATTAAAAATATAAGGGAATATTTACTCTGTTTACTAAAAATTAAACCCTACATATTTAAATATCAATCATAAACAGTAGTGAGGGGAAAAAACCGATTTGTTTCTAAAAGTAAAAGGCTTCTTTTTTGCTTCAGAAAATAGCTATCATATATAGATAATTTAAAGAATGATTCGACTGATGAAAATTTGAATAAAAATGCAATTTTTTTTTTCAGTTTCTGGGATGAGAACATGACATTATTTACACTCAAACTGTTATCATAATTTTTGTTGTGATTATGACTTACTTCTGTCGGAATTTCTGGGATAAGAACTTATTTTTTTACACTGTTTACACTGTTTACACTCAAACTGTTATCCTCATCTTTCTTGTTATTATGAAAATATTTCAGCCACTGTGCCCATTGGTTTTAGTCAGGTGCTTGTCGACCAGGGTAATCATCAGAGAACTTCAAACTGAATCCTTTACTTAATCGACGAGCATTGTAAACAGTTCATGACTAGAGATATCTCATCTTCTCATTTTTGTAATTGTTGTGGATCTTCATAGCTAAGTTGTTGTGGTGAAACTTTGCCGTAAAGTTGTAGTGACTGGTTTGGACAGAAGTAAGACAGAGAAAACAGAAAGTAGGTTCAAAACAGTGCATTAGTATAGCAAGAAAATATGTACAAAATAAGTGTTAATAATCAGTAAATAGAAATAAGTAAGTCCGAACGGTACAGTTACACTGCTTATTGCCTGACTAGTAGCTGGCATTAACTGCGTCCTTAACTGCATACTGCAGGTAATTATATATTAAGAGGAAGAGTCCATTCCTCGTAGGAGGACACCATAACAGTAATGCTCAGTTATTGCTTAATCTGTTCATTGAGTCTAAGTTTACACTACCCAGATCAAGGATTGAACTCACAATTATTATGTTATGAAAATACTATTCTGAACATAATTAACATTTTTTTCTCTTTCTCAATGCTATATATGAGAAAATATAATAAATAAATTTCTATATATTAAAACAATGTTGGGTAATTGAATGACAAAATGAAAAAATACTGTGCAACACATTTCAACCTCTAGAAGAACTTTATCAGCAATGTTTTTATTGATGAAATAATATATGTGTTGGAGGAAGATACATAAAAACACAAATGTTGTTTATTTAATAACTAGCAGTATAGCCCGGTGTTGCTCGGATGTAATGAAAGCTTTAAAACTAATCCATGGTCCTGGAGTTCAGACTCTTTGGACATTGGCACGAAAGACTAAAAAGCAATAGTTGTTTCCAGTTAAAGCGAAACCGTAGACTGAAAGAAAAATGAATGGATGTAAATCAAATTTTGATTTCCTGGTATCGATATCAAATAAGTTTTTTCATCGTAAACGGAATTTTGAAGGCTAAATAAGGCCTCTGAGTAAATGGTATCATGGCTGAGACTAAGAACTACAATTATACCTACTTAAAGCCAAACCTGAAGCAAAAACTAAAATAAAAGGGCTGAAAAAATACAGACATAGAGTCAGATAAACAAACACACACACAAACATCTTGCCTTATATATATATATATTATTGATTTTTTGCACTATTGTAAGAACTGCAACCTTGAAACATCTGAATCTCGTTTCTTATGTCTTTGTCTATGAGTGTATCAAATTTGATTAAAATCAGACCACTCCTTCTATAACCCGATTTTTTGATTATCGATTTTCGATATTTATCGGGGGTACCTTGACACAAAACCTAGCTAAGAACACTCGCAGACACTTATAGTACAATTGTGTAAATTTTCAAGGAAATCGGTTCAGCCGTTTCGAAGTCTATAGGTAATGGACACACAGACACACACAGACAAAGTTCCATTTATAAATAAGTTTAGATTAGATTATATGTTGAGGTGAAATGCTGCAGATGTGGGAATGCTGAATTTTAGTATAACCAGGATATAAGATAAACCCGGATATAAGAGAGATTTTCTCTGGTCTCAAATTAGAGCTTGTGGTAATGTATATAAAATAGACCAAACCCGGATATAAGAGAACTTTTATCCGGTCCCGACAACTCTCTCATATCAGGGTTACACTGTATATGAATAATTTTTGTTCTAGTGTGCTGCTTGCATAGAGCTGGTTAAACATTTTGGAAGGAGTGATAACATAGAAATAATACAGAATATGCCATCAAGTTTTCAAAATCTGATAGACAAAGCAATGTCAAGGCCAACTCTAGGAGTCGGAAAGAGTTCAACGTGGATCAGAGAAAATGAAGTCATGACACATGATAAGAAGAAAAGATAACAGAAGGAGCAAAAGGTTGCTTAATTGGTACCTACTTGATAACAAGTGCAATAGAAAAATACCAGGAACAGAGCAAGATCGCAGATTTGAGAAGAGTCTTTTGTCTTGCAGTGAACTACTAATAGCTGATATATATAATTGAGATGTTCTATATTTATAGGGAAGGAGTGCTCAATATCAGAGAGAGCATATATATATATATATGTCATCATGTTCTATACACATTGTTATAACATGAGTTGGAAGGTTGATTGGTTTGTTGTGCATCAACCTGTATGGGTTATTTAGTGCCGAAATCTTAATATTTTGTATGCAGTTTTTATTTTATTTACTTTTTTGAGATAATAATGGTTTAGTGACACAAGTCATACAAATTAATCCATAGCTAGGGGAGACGAGGTGGATTCATACCTTTCCCAAGCATATTTGGGCAAAAGTGAATATAACAAATTGGAACTTGAATCTCCAATTAACGATTCCGAGCTAGTATCCATTACACTACACACACACATATATATGACAATGGGTTCCTTCAAAGATCCAGGGAAAGAAACTAAAATGCTAGTGGGATGCACACCGGAGATACCATTCTTTTGAGATGCCAAAAAGGACAAAGCTATCACTCAAATACAACCCTCTGAGGGTGAAAAACATCTATCCAGCTTTCTTGGGATAGTTAATTCTTGCAACAGGTCTTTTGCCCCACCTTGCAATGCCGACTGAACCATCTCGTGACCTATTATCTGAGAGCAATGACTTCACTTGCTCATCCAAGCAACAAGCAATGTTCGACAATGTCAAATAAATTTGAAAAAGTGTTGTGCTGAGATAATTTGACTTATTATAACGGCCATGCCCAAGCTTACAACTCAACTGTGTGATTAGTGCATTATATGAAAACTAAAAATAGTCCTAAGTAATGCCTTTAGTGCAATGTTATATTTAATTTATTAGAACGAATTTAAAAATGCAGGAAGACCTAACTGCTATGTGTCACATTAAAATGCATAGAACATGTGTGATCTGTTTAAAGTTTGGTTTTTATATCCACAGAGAATGTTTAGTTGGAGACTATACCTTTATTAATGTGTGGTTCCTTCTAATGTAGATGGCTTCAATAATTTTTAGTCTACATTTACTATTGGATCTATGTATTATTTTGGTGTTGTTTATAAGGAGTAAGCTGTCTAATGGTCACTCTAAGATCTTAGTCTGGTGCTTATAAGGAGCTGTCTAATGTCACTCTAGATCTTATGGTGCTTATAAGGAGCTGTCTAATGTCACTCTAGATCTTATGGTGCTTATAAGGAGCTGTCTAATGTCACTCTAGATCTTATGGTGCTTATAAGGAGCTGTCTAATGTCACTCTAGATCTTATGGTGCTTATAAGGAGCTGTCTAATGTCACTCTAGATCTTATGGTGCTTATAAGGAGCTGTCTAATGTCACTCTAGATCTTATGGTGCTTATAAGGAGCTGTCTAATGTCACTCTAGATCTTATGGTGCTTATAAGGAGCTGTCTAATGTCACTCTAGATCTTATGGTGCTTATAAGGAGCTGTCTAATGTCACTCTAGATCTTATGGTGCTTATAAGGAGCTGTCTAATGTCACTCTAGATCTTATGGTGCTTATAAGGAGCTGTCTAATGTCACTCTAGATCTTATGGTGCTTATAAGGAGCTGTCTAATGTCACTATAGACCTTATGGTGCTTATAAGGAGCTTTCTAATGTCACTATAGATCTTATGGTGCTTATAAGGAGCTGTCTAATGTCACTATAGACCTTATGGTGCTTATAAGGAGCTGTCTAATGTCACTATAGATCTTATGGTGCTTATAAGAAGCTGTCTAATGTCACTATAGATCTTATGGTGCTTATTTCATGACAACTGCTCTGATGAGCTTTTTTCCCTGATTTAAGCATACTACTACATCGGCATCCAGGTACTACACTTTTACTATTGAAATAGCTAAATGTAGCCTCACTTCTACTCTAACAGTTTCTTTTTTTGCACTTCCAACCTGTTGAACTCCCTTCCATTTACTTGCTTCCCTGTAATGCCATTTGCCATAATTAAAAGGACTAAAAGGAAAAAACAAGATACTTGGCAATATGAAATTAGAAAAGAAAAAAAAAGAAAAAAGAAAAAAAAAGGAAAAGAAAAAAATCATGCAGAATAAGCAAACAATTTCATGCATAAAGTTGTCTATTTCTGAACTTAATCAGTATGTGTTGTTTTGGGGCTTCTTTGAACATTGATCTTTTTCGTTGATTTTTTTCATGAGAGAAGGGTTTTTCCCTCTCAGGTTGTGTGCTTATATAACTTCTCTTCTGGTTATCCTACACGTGCACATCCAAAAATCAGAAGCAGTAAAGAAAAGAAAACAATCTCATCTAGTTCAACCTTTTTGTTTGTATGTTATAGGAAGCCAGCAACAGCCTTTGAGGCACGTTACTTCACTTGGTGGCTTTGAGCAATTAATTCATCCATTTTCTATGGCTTATCAACATTTTACATTTTATCTAAAGCCAGAAAATATAGTATTTTTTCTTTTTTAAGATTGTAATAAATTTTATTTTTTGAAGATAATAATGATTTAGTGATATAAGCCTTACTAATTAACCCGTAGCTGGGGGGAGAAGAGACCTTTTCAAATGATGTTTGCATATTAGTGAATAACAAACCCAACATGAGTTGGAACTTAACTCTCTGATTAGCAATTCCAAGTCACTTTTGATTACACCAAGCATCCATGCTTACAGTACCTAGTATTTTCAAGTGGTCACCGATCTAAGTACAGACCAGGCTCACTGTTGCTTAACTTCAGTGATCATATGGGAACCCGTGTTTCAACATAATGTGGCCATAAAATTTGAGCATACCTTCCAGACCAACCCACTAATAAAGCACATGGCATTTTTGAAGTTCTGGTGAGACAGTGAGTGCAAAGCCTATTTTGGTATCTCTTAGGTTTGAATCCAGTATATTGGGGTCACCCCAGATCAATTTCTGTTAGAACAAACTTACTTTATTGACATTAAATTCAATTCAAACCTCCTATAGTTCCTACAGTGTATATTACACCAAAAATACTGTATATTCGCACTGACATAACCCTGTTAAGAACTGCATTCCCGGCATAGAAAAAGGGTGAGCCTAAATAATTCCCATCACTGATTTCAAATGACAAAATTATCATCAGTTTTTCAAGTGGGACATGTGTAAATATAAAATGCAACCCTCACTCAAATTTGCTACTGACTACATTCCAGTTCTTGATCTCAGTGTGCACTGAAAACTGGGCAAGGATACACCAAATACCCACATGAAAGACATAAGCCACATTAAAAAATAACACAAACCCTGTTTCCCATATTATATGTAAGCACTTTATTCAGGGCTTCACCTGTTCATCTGGGTGGATAGGTAGGTGGTACTTGGGAAAATTCTGTTGTACCAGCTCCTCCCACTACCAACTTCTTGCTTCCAATGTGTGGCTGGCTATATGAATGGATAGTGCAGGAACTACATGACATACAAGTACATCTCTCACCAAGGGCAGACCAGAACTCAATCTGATCTCAAGCATTCAGTCATTTAAATGTCATATGTGATACAAGCTTTGGGCGATCATATCTCGAAAGAGACATGACTGATTGGGCAGAAGATTATCCCGTATTCGGTTGCCATTACTTTCTGTGGTAGACTGGTTGCCAACCAAGGCTATAGAACCCAATCTGTCCTATTATTTTAACCCATAACTGGAGGGAAGAGACGGGTTAATACCTTTCCCAAGGGTATTTGTGCGTAAGTGAATGCAAGGAATTCAACTGGAATTCTAACTCGGCTCCCAGATTTGTCATTCCGAGTCGATATCCACTGCACCACAACGCACATCCGCACAAAGCATTACTGTTACAGTGTAACCCTGATATAAGAGAGTTTCCGGGACCAGATAAAAGTTATCTTATATCAGGGTTTGGTCTATTTTATATATACATTACCACAAGCTCTAATCTGGGACCAGAAAAAATATTTCTTATATCAGGGTTTCTCATATCAGGGTATCTTATATCCGGGTTATACCAATAAACCAATACCTGAATGTACACTATTTCCAGTTTTGTTGACCCTTGAGCTTTAAAATTCCTTCATCTACTCTTTTACTTCCCATTTCCCTTCATTTAAATTGGATGCCACATAGAAAACAAGACTTCAAAAAACGGACCACCTGCTGACTATTAAACAGAAACACTTGAGACCGAGATAAAAACCACATCATTTTCTACATGGGTGTCCATGTCGGCAGAGTGTGTGAAATTATTTTTTAATGTTAGAAAAGATAAAGCTTGAAAAATTTTCTTGTGATCTGTTTACAGTCCGTAGCCACGAACCAAGGATATGTGCCTAATAATACATCTAATTAAACTTTCTATTGAGTAGACATTTTATGAACTTTTGTCTACAACATCCGCTCTTATACAAATCTCTATTTTTGTGATGATTTAATCTTACTCGCATTGAACATATGTCTCTTTTAAAGAAATAATATTACTGTCCACTAAATGTTGGGTTACAGCCACATCATGTTCCCACCAAAGTTAAGCAATGTCAAGCTGGGTCAGTACCTAGATTGGTAACTGGTTGCAAATACCAGGTGCTGTAAGCTTAGATTTGCAGAAGATATATTTTTTAGATTGTATTTTTTTAGATAATAATGATTTAGTGATACACGTCTTACTAATTAACCTATAGCTGGGGTTAAATATAAATGGAAAATGGCTCAGAATTGTTAATCAGAGAGCCGAGTTCCAGTTGGGTTTGTTATATTCATTTGCCTCCAAATATTCTAGTGAAATATATGGATCTACCGCTTCCCCACCAACTAGTGATTAATTAGTAAGACTTGTCTTACTAAACTATTATTATCTTTCAAAATAAAATTGCATACAAAATATTGAAATTTTAGCATTAAATAACCCATAGAGGTGTTGATATGCCGCTAAACAAAAACAACCAACCCTAAATGCAGCATAAGTGTGTAACTTACTTGTGTGGGTTTTGGATTTTTAGATTCAAAACCTTCAATGTTAAATGCCTCCATTGTTGCTGTCTTGTAATCAGGCCTTTCTTGTCGCTCAGCCATTTTGGCAAACATCTGGGATCTGTGAAATTGGCACGGACACATTTGAATAGACATCAAGTTGCTTTTTTGCAAAAGTAAATTATGAAACAAAGTAATTCAATGCTGCTGGAAGAAGCTAGAAGCAAATTTCATGAGCAGAACTTATTCCAGAAACATCGCAATGATATCACAAAGGCAAATGTATTTATAAATGGAAGTAAGTCATTACCTAAAGATGATGCTGGGTTTAAATATTGTTGATCACTTCAGTCTGTCTGTCTGTGCAGACAGACAGACTATGGGGTTACATACACTACCGGCCATAATTATTAGGTGACCCCAGTTTTTTAAGAGAAATGATGTATTTCATACTATTTTTCGTATTTATTGCCAAGTGGATAATTCTAAATGAAAATAGAATGGTTCTTTTGTTATTATTACTTTGCAAAATTTTACAAGGCTAAGGAAGCAAAGATGAACTCATCCGAATCACCCTAAATTTTCTTCATTCTTTCATTGATGAAACTGCAATATAGGTAATTATTAAATATTTATAAATTCATTTAATGCACATGTTATTGTGCAATATTAACAAAAAAAAACATTCTATTTTCATTTACAATTATTCACTTGGCAATAAATACTAAAAAAGAGTATGAAATACATCATTTTTTTAACACATTGCGATGACCTAATAATTATGGCCGGTAGTGTATATGATCAGGATCTGAAATTAACTGCTACCTCATAATAATATACAATTGTACTTTATATGTACATTTTAGTTCTTACTAGCAGTAAAGCCTGGCATTGCTCTGGTGTAATGAAAGCTTTAAAACTAATCCAAGGTCCTGGAGCTCAGACTCAGCTTAAAGAAATTTGTGTGAAGTTTGGTGAGAATCGGATAAAAATTGTGGATTTGTATAAAGGACATACAGACAGATAAACAGACATACACACACAAACACACAAACATCTTGCCTTATATATATATATATATATATATAACCGATTTTCTGCACTATTGTGAGAACTACAACCTTGAAACTTCTGAATATTGTTTCTTATGTCTTTGTTTATGAGTGTATCAAATTTGATTAAAATCGAACCACTCTTTCTATAACCCGATTTTTTCGATTTTTGATATTTATCAGGGGTACCTCGACACAAAACCTAGCTAAGAACACTCGCAGACGCTTATAGTACAACTGTGCAAATTTTCAAGAAAATCGGTTCAGCCGTTTCAGAGTCTATAGGTAATGGACACACACACAGACAAAGTTCCTTTTATAAATAAGTTTAAATAATTGTAAATTTATAAAATTTGGGAAACCATAAATAACATTGCACGAAAAATTTTGTTAGGTTAAAGTAACCAATTTCAGTTGGGCAAAATTCTTAGATGAAACATCTTTGCTATTAAGGCAAAAAAAAGTGACATAATTAAAAAAACATAAAGGGAAAGCAATGGTGGTAGTTAGCAAGACAAAATCAGGAGAAGATAAAACATGGACAATCAAAAATCATATAGAACAAGCAACCAATTTCATGCATGAAATTATTCTCTATTCCTTTCAAGACTTCATTAATTATTCCATTGAACTTAGCTCACTGGTGCCCCCTATATATGAATTTACTCGAGCCACAAGATTAGCAACTAGGTCCCACCCTTTTACTGTGAAACCAATAAAATGTAAATGCAAATTCTACTCCATCAGTTTCTTTTCTCACACTTCCCGCCTGTGGTATTCCTTTCCATTTACTTGCTTCCCCGACAGCTACAATCTCCAAGAATTTAAATGTAAAGTCAGTAGTCATCTCTTATCTTACTAACTTGCATCCTCTCTCTCATGATCTCTTCTCCGTCCACTCCACTATCATCAGTTTTCTCATCCTTCTCTTACCTACTTCCTGACACCCCCCTATAACCTGTCACTCTTTCTCATAACTTTCCTCCTATGTACCCCTTGCAGAACTGTGGCAGTAAAATGCCTTGCTTGGGGTGATATGAAAAAAAAAAAAAAAAAATTGACATCAGTATGAAGGTGTGTGTGGTTTTGGAGACATTCTTTGAACATTGACCATATTCTCATGTGGATGTGAAAAACTCTGGCTTTTCCCCTCTCAGGTGGGGTGCTTATATAAGATTCTTCTCATCTGGTTGTCTTGCATGTGTACATTCAAAACTCACAAGCAGGAAAGTAAAGAAAAAAATAATGGAAAATCAAAAACCATTGTCTTAATTAAATTTGACAATGCCAATATGATCTTTGAACAAGGTTACATAGCATCTTATTTTTGTTGCTTTTATATTGTAATACTGAGGTTGATTTTGCATTCTTTGGCTTTTAAGTGAACAGCCTGAACTGTAAACAGATGTCATACTTAATTCTACTTTCTTTACAATGATGTTCATTATGTACAAGAGCCACTCAAGGTTGAGTGTTACAGAGCAAGAGGTACAGTTTTGGGCAATATGTCAGGAGGATAACAGTTAACTCTAAACTTGAACAGGTTGTAGTGATTAAGGAAACATCATCTTGAGAGTCTGTTCCACAAAGTAGCCGTTCATGGGAAGAAGCTGCACGAGTGGATCTTACATCTCACTAATGGAATGCAAAGGAGCACTTTCCATGGAAATAGTGATAGAGTAGTGAGAGGTTTCCAACATGTCATCTGTTTGGAAAAAAGGTTGAAGGGAGGGAAATGCTTCTCAGTTCTGTTGAGACATGAAAGTGAAAAATGGGCAGCTCCTTTCATATACCATAGCGGTAATCTATTTTCAGTGTTTTGGATCTGGTAAAGGTAATAGGAGGAGTCAGGTGAAGCAGGGAGCTGATTTTTTATTTTAGTATCTTTAGAGATTGGTCATATGTACAAGTTCCCTTTGAAGTTTGGTTTGAGTTTAAGTTCCAATGGGTGCTTAAGGCATGAAGCCTCTCTGGTGGAAGACACTTAGTCATAGCGAAAGGTAGAAATTCAGGTTGATGATAGAATATCATTAGTCTGGTTTACAAAGCATTGAATATTACCAGATTTGAATTTCAATCCTTTTAGAACCCCTTTCATATAGACGACAGTGTTGCTATGAAGATCCCACAGTAGATGATGAACCAAATCCAACATGAAAGAACAATAACTGATTTCACAGGATATTTTGCAATAATCAACAAGATAATCCACTTCAGCCAATCTATAGACACCTGATGATGACCAGAGGGCACTTGGATGAAATGTTGTGTCTATAATAACACCTATATCAACCAAGATGAAACCAAAAGTTTGAAATAATTTCAAAATTATCAAAAGATGAGTAAAGCAAATCTGATTGGGATAATCAATTTCACAAATTACCATTCCTCAATCTCAGATAAACCACCAAAAAACAAAAAAACAAAAACAAACAAAAAACAGTCTCTGAATGAGCATATCATGCTTTTATGCACCTGACCAGCCATTGCTTAGCCAATGAGTACCCAGAAACCAGCCAATAAAAATGGCTACAATCAACACCACCACTTTCACCTGCTCAAAGTGCTGACAGATTCACTTTCAGTCCAAAGCTTGCCAACTCGCTGTCTCCATACTCCATTGCAAAACATACATGCAACACTAACGCTTACCAAGGTAAGTCTATGCTACAAGAACTTACAGTTTGCAACAAACTATTTCTACAGAACAATGTAGATAATATAGTATTACTTATAAATTCATGAAATCAAAGAATCAAAGAGGAAAGCTTATTAGAATAATTTTCATGAAAATATTTATAGAAAAAACAGGGCAGCCACATTACCGCAATGTGTGTATATATATATATATATATATATATATATATATATATATATATTGATTGTTTAATTACTTAGTTTCTGGTCATAATAAGGTTAAACCAGTGCATATTGGTATAAAAATGTGTTCAATACAATTATATTGTAGAACTTTTTAATATTTTTCATTTATAAGCGAGTTCTTATGTGACCTAGGATTTTACTATGAGTGGTGTTTTCAGGCGATTTGTAAATCGCCTGAAGATCCCACTCATAACTTGTTTACAAATGTAAAATATATATGTGTGTGTGTGTGTGTGTGTGCACTTGCTCTACTGACCATGTCTAGGGATGTCTTGTCTAGATCTTATTTAATACTCCTTTTTCTTTTTACCCTATATTCCATGTCTTTTCAGGTGCTCGTGTCCCTTGATATTTGAAGCCATCTTTCATTATTCCAAATTGCCTTCAGAGCTTTAGAATTTGATGTCAATTCAGTTGTTGTTTGCCCTGTTTACACCAAGTTCACAGTGTCCAGTCCAGGGACTGAACTCACAATTACTATGTCACCAAATTCATGATGCAATACTTTAATCCCCTCAGCCATTGTACTTGTGGTAGAACAACTGAAAAGTACTAAATAACTAGATGAGATTTCCCTGGACATAGCCAGTGGGATGAGAACTACTATTCCTGTAGACTGAATAAAGGGTTCAGTTCAAGATCATTTGAAGGTCGTCTGAATCGACAAGCACCTGATGAAGTACAATGCTAAAACATTATGATAATAAAAACAAAAGATGAAGATAATAGTCCATATGTAAATAATGCTAACCCATTAACCTAGAACTTCGGACAATAAGTTGATTGAATTTCATTGATTAGATTATCTCAGACTAGTTTATCTTTCATTTTATCTTTGTTACAAGTTATTGTTTTTTTTTATTTATTCGTTCAGAGATTAAAGTAGATTGATGCAAATATTAGACCATTTTTATTATTTTGATAAGCCATGTGTATAAAACAATTCTTCATCCTGTTCTCATTAGTCGTAATTATTTTATCTTTCTTGAATTAAAGTTCAGAAATAAACTCAAATGCTTAAGACAAAAAGAACTGTGGCAGGAGGGGGTGACCAATGCGGTAGGAGGAATCACCACTGTAGCTGTAGGGATGGTCAGCCATGTCTGGTACAAGAGCAATTCACAAATATAGCCAACACTCCCCATAACATAGGATTATTAGAATTATCATTGGAATTAGCCAAAGGTTAGCAGAAAGTGGATTTGTGGAATGTATAGAAAAATAAAAGTATACCTTTTGTATAAGTGCCTCCACTAATTCGCAGGAAAAACAGCATAGCGTAATGAAAAAGGCCAGAAACTTAACGAAAATAAAGTTTTATTGTCAAAATGTTGATATTATTAAGAGGAAAGATCAAAGAATTTTTAAATTATTTTAAAATTTTTTTAATCCTTTTTAACACGTTCAAAAATTTGGTTAAAATGCTTGTTTTGTTTATGTTATTGCTTTCTACAAAGTTTAACACTGATTTTTTTTGCGCTTTTTTCCATTAAAAACACATTTATTTGAAAATCCTTGTAAAAATCAAATAATTGTCTGATTTTATTGAAATTTTCAGAACTTATTCACAAATGAATGAAATTATTTTTTAAATGTTTTTCTTTAGAAAATATTGGTAAAAAAATTTCATTTTAAAATTAGGTATCGAAAATTTATGCCAAAAAGTTGAGGTACCTACTTTTGTATGTTTAAATAGAAATTTATTAATAGAAATATGAAATTTGTAGAAGTTAAACATTCAAAGGAGTTAAGGGTATCAAGAGTTTGTAGTAGTAACTTGCGTGTATGTATGAATGAGCGTTATTGTTGGGTAGGAATGTCTTTGATGTTATTGCTCAGTCTTAAAGGGTTCCATTCAGTTATCAAGTATAAGATCATTTGGGAATTCACTCCCGGATGTAATTCAGGTCTTTCCATGAACAGTGAACAAACTTTGCATCAGCTTGTGAAAAGGTCCATAAAAGAATTTGTTTCTGATAATTGAAGATTTGAGTTTTGTTTGTAGATGTTTTCCTAGTTTTCTATTAGTCAAAAAACATTTTGCATCAAGTTTTGTTCTGGAGTCACTTTTCCGTTTGTGCTAAGCAAAGTTTGTAAATTCGAGTCTTTTTTAATTTTTAACAAAATCAATGAGTCAGTGCTTAACATTTGAATTTTAAATCTAGATTTTGTTAAATCTAGATTTCTACAGAACTTCAGTCACTTTCTCACTGATGTGATGTGGCTTCCCTCAGTGTCTTTTATAATATTTTCATGTCAGCTATTCTGATGAGCTTTTTTTCTCGGTTCCCCAATGCATGTATTTATGCATGCTATAAGATTGGCATCTAGGTTGCACCCTTTTACTGTCAAAATAGTTACATGTAACCACCTCTTCTACTCTAATAGATTCTTTTCTTGCACTTCTGTTTTGCTTGCTTCCCTGATAGCCACAATCTCCAAAAGTTTAAATGCAATGTCAATTGCCATGTTCTATCTCCTTGATTCTCATCCATCATATTATTCTTTCTTTGACATCCCCTGTACCTTGTTTATTATCTCAATGTAACCCTTGTATACCAGTGGCAATCCTGCCTTGATTGGGGGTGGGGGAATGATTATAAAAACAAAAGAAAAAAAAAACTTACTTTATCTTTTCTGATAAATCTCTTTCAAAAAGTTTCCTTCTTGAACCTGTAAAAAAGAAGAGAAAACATTATATGAAAGGTTCTCAAACAAAGCACAGTTGACAAATTATGCTAACAGGGAGTGAATGGGGCTATATTTCAAAGCTCAATGCGGCTACATTTTGAACTGATTTTCTTCCGATTATTTCAAATTTAAATAGTACAGGACTTTCTGGTTGAATATCTAACTTAGTCTAATCATTTTTAACAAATCATGTAATAAAGGTCATGTTGAATGGGTCACATAGATCATTTCACATTAATGCAAAAGAAGAACCCCAGGGCTATATCCTTAAATCTGTAAGGACCTTGGTGATGCCTGTCAAATTGGCCTTGTGCCAAACACGTCTGAAGTCCCCACAATTTAAATTTCAGAAGGTTGGATGTTGAAATGTGGAAGGATAAAATATTTTGTTTTTACATTAAAGTAAAGATTTATTGACAAAATGACAAAACTGTAAGAAGGAAAATATAAGTGAAATTTTGTTAAGTGAACACTATAACATATTTGTGAGGAAAAAATGTTCATAGAGAAAATGCATGTAGTATTATATTTAAAATTGTTTTATTTTTTTTTAATCATATCACCCCGGGCAAGGCAGTAAGGCCACTGGTGTGCAGGGGGGGGGGCTACATAAGAGTGAAAAGATTGGAAAAGAGAAAGACGGAAACCACATCCTAAACAGGGAACAGGGGATGAGCCTCTACACTGTATTTAGCCAACATATTTTGTTCTCCGAGGTACTTTATCAAGTGTAGGGGCTTCAGCTATGCCTGGTAAATTGGCCTTGTGCCAAACACGTCTGAAGTCCCCACAATTTAAATATCAGAAGGTTGGATGTTGAAATGTGGAAATATATGTGAAATATTTTGTTTTTACATTAAAGTAAAGATTTATTAATAAAAATAACAAAATTGTAAGAAGAAAAATAAAATGTTCATAGAGAAAATGCATGTAGTTAATTGTTCAAAGAGAAATGTAAATATGTACATGTGTATGTATGTTCATATGTAGGGAGATATATATATATTAATCATTTCACCCTGGGCAAGGCATAAATGCCACTGATGTGCGGGGGGCTACATAACTAAAAGAAAATTAATTAGAGGAGGGAGAAGAGGATTACAAACCAATTAGGAAGAAGTAATAAAAAGATGAAAATGCAGATGTGATGACAGTTGCAAGGGGAGATAGAAAGGGAAGGATATACGGGGTGGGGGAAGGGCTACAGTCAAGTGGTTAGTAGATGAGTAATGATGTTGCATTTAAATTTCTGGAGGTTGTAGCCGTCAGGAAAGCAAGAATATGGGTGCGAGTTCCACAGGCGGGAAGTGCGAGAGGAGAAGCTGCAGGAGTAGAATTGTCGTCTGCATTTGGCTAACCTAACTGTGAATGGGTAGGACCCAGTTGCCATTCTGGTTGCACAAGTAAACGCCTGTTGAGGAGGCACCAGTGACTTAAGTTCATCTGAGTAGAAGCCATGAAAGTACTTATAGAACAGACAAAAGGAGGCCACATTTCGTCGGAGGGGAAGTGGCTGTAGTCGAGCCGTCAAGTCAGCACCTATCATATTACTAACTCTCCTTTGGAACCTGTCGAGAATACTGAGGTGAGTGGCAGGGGCGCCTGACCATAAATGGCAGCAGTACTCCATGCAGGGTTGAATGGTAGACTTGTATATATGCAGGATGGATTCAGGCGGAAAGAACATCCTGGATCGACACAGTGACACAACCTTCTTAGCAGTGGATTTAGCTATGGATATGATGTAGCGGTTCCATTTGAGATCCGAAGAGAGGGTAAGGCCGAGGAGGCGCAGTGTTGCTCTCAGGGAGAATTGCTTGGTCCATGCTTATGGGAGGCAGGAGAGGTTGCCTGTGATGGTTGACAAACAACAGCTTGGTCTTGGACGCATTGAAGTTGACAAGCTACTTCTTGCCCCAATTCATCACAGAGTGTAGATCCCGTTCAAGGTCAGCAGCGAGATTATGTCTGTCCGCTATGCCAGGTTTCTTACTGGTGCAGGAGTATATTGTGGTGTCATCTGCGTAGATGCCTACTTGGGACTTGATCTCATCTGGGAAGTCGATGATGAAAATAAGGAAGAGCGTCAGGCCCAGGATAGAGCCCTGAGGGACACCGGCATTCGTGCTGTAGGATGAAGAGGCATGCCCATTCAAAATGACCTTCATTTTGTGGTTGTTTAAAAAGGACTGGATTAGGTTAAGCAGGCGTCTGTTAATGTCGTAACCCCGTAGCTTGCAAAAGAGGCCAGAGTGCCAGACCCTGTCAAAAGACTTGGAGATGTCCAGAGCAACTGCACGAGCCTTGCCTGACTCATCGAGGGTCTGGAGCATGTACTCCGTAAAGGTTGTTAGCATATTGGCAGTGGACCTGGCAAAGCGGAAGCCATATTGTTTGTCAGAGAAGAGTTTGTGGGCAGTAAGATGTTGAACTATTTCAGCATCGATTATGGCCTCGAAAACTTTCCTGAGTATTGGTAGAAGACTGATAGGGTGATAGTTGGATGGGTCCAAGGGTTCACCACAATTCTTAAAAACAGGAACGACTGAAGAGAACTTCCAGCATGCAGGAAAACAGGAAGCAGAAAGGCAGTAGTTAAACAGTTTAGAGAGGACAGGGGAGAGTTCAGGGGCACACCTCTTAAGGACTATCACCGGGATTCCGTCGCCACCGCTCGCCTTATGGGGCTCATGTTTTGAAATTACTCGGGATACTACCTTCGGGGTAATATGTACGTCGTGCAGTTTGGCCTCAGTTCTAATGGGGACGTCAGGTGAGCATACTCCAGATGAGTCAAACGTGGAGTTGGATGAGAATCTGCGGGCAAAGCACTCAGCTTTATCTGCAGGTGATGTGGGAACCTCAAATTCATGGATTAAAGGAGGTATAGAGGATTTGCAGTTGTTAAGCACCCGTTTGCATATCCACAAGTAGTCCTTGGAGCCGAACTTGCGGTCAGCTATGCGCTGTCGCATTCTCTCAGCGAACAACCATTTGGCGTCATTCAGGATTCTCTTGCACTTATTGCGAGCAGACGTGAATAGACGCCTATTGTGATCAGATGACTGGCTCCTGAATCACATATTCAGAATTTTTAACAATTCAGTCAGGATCCCCCCACCCTGGATTTAAGTCATTGAAAGGATGGTAATGTTCTAATGTATGAAGATGTTTTTTTTATTTTATTTGCTTACAGTTTTACAAATAATTGAAAATTGCCACTGTATCCTGACTGGACAACATGTCAGTCTCAAACCAGTCATCTTACCTATTTGTTGGACATAATTCACCATTGGGTACCGAAAGGAATCTTGGAAATCTGTAATTTTTGACATTTCTGCATTTTCATTCAGTGTCAGAATTCCTGGATGACCATATTGCAATTCCCTAGGATCATCTGGTAAAATATTGTTTTCCTTCAATTCCACAACTCTCCGCTGAAAAAAAAAAAATTTTAAATTATAGTGATTTTCTGGTGGTCTGCAATTGGTGTTAGCTACTACAACTTTCTGGTCCTCCAGGTTTGGGGGTTGGGTGCAGGGCTAACAACCCTGCCCCATAAAAAACAGTTTGTTACAGAAACAGCAACAAAAAGTTGCTGCCCTATGCACCATCGATAAATGATGATGATGACTACAACTTTCTGGAAGCCAATCAGAACATTAATGCAAAGCTTTACTGCAATCAATTTGCTGAAATGCACATATGTTTGCCAAAAATTAGACCGGCATTGATAAATTGATATGGTCCAATTCTGCTTCATGATAATGCATGGCCACATGTTGCAACAATGATGTTGCAAAATCTCACAGACTTGGGAAATGAGTTTACCATATCCTCTATATTCATGGAACTATTTTCCTACATGCAATTTACATCTAACCCCATGGCGTAGGAATCGACAAGTAAACACTTTCACTTCATGCCTAGCATGCCTTAGAACAATACGTATATCCTCTTTATGTAAATATATGTCAAATAAATCTCAATTCATATAACGATGTCTCTGTTGCAATTTACCATGCCTTAACACATCAACATCTTTACATGGTGGCAGCTTGGGATGTAAAAACAATGAAACGACATTAGATAACTTTTTCAGCAACTTCCATTATTTGCAAAAACACTTCAAATAGAAACCGAACAAACCAACAACAACAACAACAAAAAACTGCACTGGAAATAACAACGAAGCAAAAGAAAAAAAAGTTGTCTTTAACAGAATACCCAAACATTGTCAAGGTATTTAATTCAACCCTTTTTTTAACTCTCCACGTGTGATCCTTTTGTGCTCGATTGACCGCCATCTTGAATCTGCTACTACCACTCTCTTTTCATAACAACCTGACTCACAACGTGTTTACTTTCTATCTCTATGACGTCTCACAACGATATTCCTTTAATGGATTGGGAAACTCCAAATCCAGCCAAAACATTTAAACTATTCAAACAACGTTTGGAACTGTATTTTATTCTTAACAAAATAAAAACAGAACAGCAAGTAAACTACATTTTATTGCAAATCGGTAATGAAGGACTGAAAAGGTTCAACACATGGTCATTGACGGAGGAGGAAAAACGTTCTCCTGAAATTATTTTTAATAGATTCATAGATCAGCTAGAACCAAAAGAAAATTTCAGAGTCAATTGTTTAAAACTAATGTCATACAAACAGAAACAAGAAGAGTCGTTAGATGATTTTGTAAATAGATGTAGACGACTCACACAGAGATGTTCGTTATCTGAATCCGAACAACAACAGCAGATAATGGAACTTATTATCGCCAGCACGCCAATTCCAGATCTTCAAAAAGAGTTACTAAGAAAAGACGATACTCTAACACTGGAAGAAACTGCTCGTATTAGCAAAACATACGAAGCTTCTAACTTACACCTAAAACAACTTAGGGACATGCTGAACAATAACGAGGATAAAAGCATCACTATTGAAGCTATAAAAACACCAACACGTTCTAAGAAATAAAGCAACTGCCTTAATTGTGATAGAAGCCATGAATTTCGCCGTGAAGCCTGCCCAGCATTTGGATCAAAATGCAACGCATGTGGTAGAGCTAACCACTGGGCAACAGTTTGTTTATCAAACAAGCGAAAACAAAGATCAAAGTCACAAAGCAGAGACCATAGAAAATCGAAATCAGAGCATCAACCACAACATCGAAGAAATCAGTCCAAGAAAAGGCAATCCATCCAAACAGATGCAGTATTCAACACCCAAGGATTAGAGGAACAACTCGAAGGCACCACATTCAATAGCATCAAAGCATTCTCTATCACTCAGAGAGATGAAGCTTTTGTTTACGTAAACATCAAATTGCCAAACAGAAGTGGAGTCCACGGGTTGCGATTGAAAATCGACACAGGAGTCCAAGGAAACACACTACCAGTCTCTACATTTCGTAGAATGTTCCCAGAGAAAACTAGATGAGGATGGTTTCCCAAACAACAAAGAAATCCAAACAAGGGACAAGAAACTGCTAGCATACAACGGCACCCCAATAAAATGTTATGGTAGCATTAATATACCATGTAAATACAACAAATCAGACTGGCATAACAGCACTTTCTACATTGTAGATGTACAAGGGCCAGCAATTCTAGGACTACCCTCACTAGAACAGCTGAAAATAATTACGCTTCACTGTACAGTCAAAAAAGATGCACACCAAACTCCTGCAGTAACACCAATCAATGCAACCAAAGACCTCATGCAGATGTATCCAGACCGGTTTGATAAAATTGGCTCCATGCCAGGGTCTGTGAGACTATCGGTCAACAAAAGCATACAGCCCCATATTGATGCACCTAGAAAAACTCCAATTGCTCTAAAAGACAGCATAAAAAAGGAACTTGACAACATGGTCAAAAACAATATTATCAGGAAGGTGACAGATGCCTATAGACTCTGAAACGGCCGAACCAATTTTCTTGAAAATTTACACAGTTGTACTATAAGCGTCTGCGAGTGTTCTTAGCTAGGTTTTGTGTCGAGGTATCTCCGATAAATATTGAAAATTGATAATCAAAAATGTCGGGTTATAGAAGGAGTGGTCCGATTTTAATCAAATTTGATACACTCATAGATAAAGACATAAGAAATTTCAGAAGTTTCAAGGTTGCTGTTCTTACAATAGTGCAGAAAATTTGATATCGTTACCAGGAAATCAAAATTTGACTTATATCCATTCATTTTTCTTTCAGTCTATGGTTTCGCTTTAACTGGAAACAACTATTGCTTTTTAGTCTTTCGTGCCAACGTCCAAAGAGTCTGAGCTCCAGGACCATGAATTAGTTTTAAAGCTTTCATTACACCCGAGCAACGCCGGGCTATACTGCTAGTTTCATATATTTCATTTAAAAGATGCAATGTTGTTGTTTGGAATACTGACACTCAGATAAAAACAAAAAACCTGGGTGGACAGATCACAAGAAACACATGGTTCATATTATTATAAACAGGCATTGCTTATAATATTACGAATATTGTTAAGGATTTTAAAACAAAAATTTATTGCCAAAAAAAAAAAAAAAAGAAGGGATTGTCATTAGTCAGATGATTAGAATTGCTTACAAAGAAGAGCTATTCTAAGTATAATCATCATCATCAGTTACACCCAATGGTGTGTAGGGCAGTATTTTGCTGTTTCCGTAACAAACTGTTCTTTATGGGGCAGGGTTGTTAGCACTGCGCTGAACCTCCAAACCTGGAGGAAGGTGATTTTCTAAGCGTAGCTTAGACGTGACACACGCCCAAAAGTAAGGGACACCCAGTAAGGATCGAACTCACTACTCAATTGTAATAACTCAAGCGAGACAAGCTTGCCAACCATTACACCACCACTAAGTGCCTTCTAAGTATAATGTAAACCATTAAATGAGGAAAATAATATTGCCCGTGTTTCTGGATTAAGAAACGTATCATTAATAGAACCAGTCAGTTAAGTGCCATACAAGCTTAGGCAATCATGTCTCGAAAGAGTCATGACTGACTGGGCAGAATATTTTCCCACAGTAGATTGCCATTTCTTTCTGCAGTAGACTGCTTGTCAACCAAGGCTATAGAACCCAATCTGTTCTGCTATTTAACCCATAGCTGAAGGAAGAAGAGACAGATTAATATCTTTCCTGAGAGTATTTGCACATAAGTGAATGCAACTGGAATTTGAACTTCGATCTCTGATTTCTTGTTCCGAACCGATATTTGCTGCTCCACAGCATACATTAACAAGGCTTCTAGAATGTGTAGCAAGAAGTAGCAACATACCTTGTTTACAAAAGTGTCAATCACTCAAAAATGGTGAAAAATTGAAAAATTAAAAAAATTGAAAATGTTTAGATTCCAATGAATATAATTTCTATTTGAAATATACCAGAGATTTTGCTTACTGAAAATAGTAAATTTAATCATTTAGCTTTCAATTAAGGCTAAAATTAAAGCTTCAAAAAGTTTTATTTATCAAAATTCATTTTAAAACTTAGGTATCGCAAATTATCATAAAAAATTGGAGGTACCCTCATCTTACTGAGGTAGGACAGATTCAAACTGGGTAGGCCATATATACCAGAATGAAATAGGTAGGCCACATTCTGACACCGAAAAAGGTTCCCAGAAATACCGCCACAAAATAGCTGAAAAAACAGCATTGTATGAATAAAAATTACCCCAAACTTAATAAAAACAAACTTTTCCAATCAAAATGATTATGATATTATTAAGAGGAAAGATTAAAGTATTTTAAATTTTTTTTAAACATTTTTTTAATCCCTTTTAACATGTTCGAAATTTTGGTAAAAATCATGTTTTGATTTTAGTTAGCAGGTAACCAAATCATTACGATATTTTACAATGGAAAACGTAATATCACATAACTCAGTTTTATTTTTCCGGTGAAAAACACATTAATTTGGAAATTCTTGCAAAAATCAAATAATTATGGGACTTTAATGAAATTTTCAGGACTTATTCACAAATAAATATAATTATTTTTGAAATTATTATTTTAAAAAAATCTTGGTAAATATATATATTTTTTTTACATCTGCTGTTCTCCTCGGGCTTCTCGATAAGGTTCAGAGGAGGGTCTGTAATGTGATAGATACCGACTTGGCAGACCGCCTGTAGTCTCTCTCCCACCGGCGTGACGTGGCTTCCCTGTGTCTCTTCTATAAATACTTTCACGGCTTCTGCTCCGATGAACTTAGATCACTAGTGCCCCCTAAATACGTATTTGAACGAGATACTAGATTAGCAACTAGATCCCACTCTTTTACAGTGAAACCGATAAAATGCAACCGTAACTTCTACTCCAACAGTTTCTTTCCTCACACTTCCCGACTGTGGAATTCTCTTCCAAACGATTGCTTCCCCGACGGCTACAATCTCCAGGAGTTTAAATGTAAGGTCCATAGACACCTCCTAACACACTAACCTGCTCCCATTCTATCAAACACTCTTCCCATCTGCCCAACCCTCATTCTTGCTATCCTTACTCATCTGTCACCTTCCTCCTGACATTCCCTATGTCTAACCACTCCTTCTCTTTACCTTCCCCTATGTAGCCCCATGCGCAATAGTGGCAGTGGAATGCCTTGCTTGGGATGAGATGATTAAAAAAAAAAAAAAAAAAAACTGTTATCCCCACACACAATTCATGAAATTTTAAGAAATTAAATTTTATTGGGAAAATAGGTTTTATTAGCTTAACGCAAAGCTCATTGGGAACTGTAAGTCATGTATTTCTTTGTTTTAATTCTGCTTTTATTTCAGAAAATCTGCTCTGAATAGTAAAATAAAAAATGCAATAAAACTATGACATTAATTTGATAAGCATTTAATTGCTTGAATAAGTAATATAAATTAAGGTCATTATAGTCTAAAGAAAAAAAATTTGATTAATAATGAAATTTTAAAAGAATTGTTTCCATTTTTATTCTTTAATAATTTATAAAGTTTCAAAATATTTTAAAAATACTTCAAAGATTTGTTGGGATTAGTTTATCAAATTATTATATTAAGATTACATTTACTAATCGAAAATTAAAAAGTTTAATACAAATTTTTGTGACTGCCTATTTTTAAAATAATCTTTAATATTTTTTTGTGTGTATTTGAAGTTTTTTTTTTGTATGGTAATTTCTATGTGTACATTGAAAAATCATGCGTTTCAGGATTTCTACCCTTTAACGGAAAAAAATGTACAATTATGTCACTAAGGATCACCATACTCTTATCTTATCTGTCAACACATGTCAAATACGGCGGACAGGTTAAAAAGTTCAACTCAGTATTAAGAAATAGTTTTATTCTAAACTTCATGGTATAAGTAATACTTGTGTAAATCAGATTAATTTAAATAAAATTTGCTAATTTTTCAAAAAATAATGTGTCACGGATGCATATTTTATTTTTACAAGATTTTTAAAACCGAGAATTTATGTGCCGAAAAATTGAAAGATTAAAAAAGAAATGTCAAAATTTTAGATTCCAATAAATATAATTTCTGTTTGAAATACACCTGAGTATTTTACTTACTGGAAATAGAAAATTTAATCATTTAGCTTTCAATTAAAACTAAAAGTTCCAAGAAAAAAAAATTATTTAAAAAAAATCAATTTAAAAGTTAGTTCTTGAAATATGAGTGGCGGTACCTACAAGTGAAGTCTAAATCAATGATTTGGTAGTGGTTGACAATCTGTGAGTTTATCTGGTCTACTCTTTCTATGCAAACTGAAATCCTTATTTTTAATTTAATAAAAATCCATTTTAAAAATTAACGAAGGAGATTAAATTTCAGTTTTACCTTAAAAAAAAAGAAGTTAAGATTTTTTGTATATTTTTAAAATTAATTTCTATCATAATCTCTAGCCGAATATGTTCCAAAAAGTTAAGGAGAATGAAAAATAGGTAAAAAAAAACAAACTTTTTGTGGTGGAATGTCGGGAATCATTTGTTGAAGAAAGGAAGTACAAAAAAAGAAAAAAAAAGTTTTTTTCTTCTATTTTAAATAAATAAAAAAATAAACTCGACCCATCTTATTGTCGTTATGATCTTACCTCTTCTTCCCAATTATGAAGAAGGCATTTATTTCTGTGTTTGTAGATTTCATAGGCACTTTTCAGCTTAATATCCGCCATTCTCTTGATTTCCAAATGATTTTCGTGTTCACTTGGTTGCCAATGACAACAAACTGCAGCGACGCTTGTGGTAGAAAACAAAAGATAATACAAACAAGAGAAGATAACCGTGAAATAACTTTTGGATTTCTTTTCCTGGCTATATTTAGCAAGCTCGTCTCGCTAGAATCATTATAACTGAGTAGTGAATTCGATCCTGACTGGGTACCCTATACTTTCGGCCTTGTGCCACATCTAAACAGCGCTTAGAAAATTAACCATTCGTAACAGCAATGAAAAAAAAATATCATGGGTAACTCAACATGGCGTAAATGGTTAGCAAGCTTAGAATCATTACAACTGAATTGAAATTGAATAGGAACTTCGATCCTCAGACTTCCAGCCTTGTGCCACATATCAGCTACACTTAAAAAAATACTTGAGCACATTTAAAAAATTACTTGAGCAAATTACTTGATCTAGTACATTGCAATACATTTACAAGCTTGTCACTCTTAGATCAGGCTTAGAAAATCACTATTCATGACATAAAATTGAGGCATGTTTTTAAGACCGAGCACTGGAGTTCGCTTTTGGCCGGATGTGGAGTAAACTTTTCTTTTGATTTTAGATGTGTAGGGACGTATGTTATTTCGGGTACAAGGCCATTTAAAAACATAGCCGACAATCCCCACCTTTTAAAATATCAGAAGGTTGAAGTTTGGATGTTGAAATGTGGAAGAATAAAATAGTTCGTCTTGCATGTTCAAAAATTAAAATTTTATCAACTAAATATAAATAACGAATTTGTAAAATAAGTGAAATTCTATTTACGGAACAGAATAATATAAATGTGTAAGAAGAAAATGTTCAAAGATAAAATGTATGTAGTTAAATGTTCTGCAGAAATTCAGAGCTTATAGTTGATAGTAGCAGAATGTATATTTGTAGAAAGATTGAAAAGGTTACTAATAAAGGCTGTGTTATTTTCTTTTTTGCCAGGAGAAAAAGTGAAAAGGAAAGTAAAGCAATAAAGAAGATTGTACTTATCGGAGTGAGTTGACGTATCTTGTTGTTGTCTTCTTTGGGTGAAGACTAAGAAAAGAAACTTAGGAAAGGAAAAACAAATATGTGACGCGCCCTTAAGTCCGGATCGGCAAATTAAATTTTCTTTAGTCACACTGCGACGAGGTCCTTCAGATTACCGCTTCCATATCGGACTGATTTGACCGGTCAAGGGACGTGGTTAATTAGTGAACTTTAGTCACGTGGTTGGATCAAACGACATAACCCTTTTTTGTGTTAAGAAAAGTTTGACTGGGGTCATAGATCACTTTGCTATTTCCTATCCAATCAGAATCCAGAATCTAAATTTTTCACACTGACTTGTGAAATTTGCCTTGGTCTGAGTTTTTCCAAAATATTTTCAGTCGTTCTGATCCATTTTTGCGGGTTTGCAATTTTACTTTTTGTATTTTAGTTAATTATTGAGTGATATAGGATTTGTATCCTATAGATTAAAGAAGGTGCCTAGTTCAGGGTATTCCAACCCTGTGGGAGAACATTCCTCATTGCGTTAAAAGAAGTGCGGTCAGCTTCTCAATGACATGGCCTTTATATGGGGCCTGGCGGATTTGCCAGATTGTGAACGCTGCAACCTTGGCTTGGAAGAAACGGCTTCGCGCGCCTTCTACCATTGTTCGCGGGATCTCCCACAATGGCACCGTGTCGGCGAGTTGACTGATCGTATCGCAAGAGCTTGTTCTCATTGATCTTGCATTTGCCCGCAACAATGTGTCGCCCCCGTTTTCTGGGATGAAGCGTATGGTGTTTCTGTCGCTGCTAGCCACGGCTCGAATGGTGATTTGGACGACGCGACTGGAGGAAGTTTTACGGGGTCAGCGTCTTTCACATCAGGATCTGATCCGATATTTTAAGCATCAGATCCTGATGTAGTCACGTAATTGGGCAATTTTTGTCCTAGGCATACGCATGTGTACGGGCTCACCACTTAAAATCGACCTTTTGCCACGTCCTGCCTCATATCGGTCACTCCACTGCATGAGAACAAGCTTAGCGAGATAGTCTCACAGACACAAGTAGTAGTGAGATCGAATCACATTGAGGTCAATTCTTTGTTACCTTGTGTTAATAATAAGAGTTTGTTGATGCATATTTTAAAATAGGTATCTCTACTCATTTTCTATACCCAAGTTTTAAAATGAATTTAAAAAAAATGAAAAAGCTTTAATTTTAGTTTTAATTGAAATATAAATGATTAACTTTATTATTTTCACTAAGAAAATATTCTGGTGTGTTTCAAACAGAAATGATATTGATTGGAATCTAAACTTTTGAGCGTTTTCAGTTAAAACAATAAAAACGGCATTTTTTTTTTTTTTTTTTTTTTTTTGACAGATTGACATGTTTTGTAGTGATACCGACCGAACAAAAGCGATGAACTGGATGTTTGCTCTCTCACAACAAAAAGGAAAATGAATAAAACGCGTCGTGTGCATCCGAGTTCGCGCAGATGTTCCGGTTGAAAAATAAAAATTAATCAAATATCAAATTTCCATTTCTTGAGCCTACGCGAATTTTATTTACCAGTCAATGGGAAGCCCGGAATCAAATACAAGTATAAAATTCGAAACGAGCTTTTGATCCAAAAAGCTGATATAAAAAGCGGAGACAAAAAGCATCGTCAGACAGAAGGACAGACAGGCTAGAGTAACCAGTGTCTCCCCTTGACTTAAGTCCAGCGGCTACTATGCTGGCCTCTTTCTTTCTTCCCTGTCTCAAAAGTAATCACTGACCCCAGGAGTGACCTCTTCAAAGACATTCCACACAAAGCAACTTACTGACTTACGGACCTTAAAAGTGGCAACTTCAAAAGGAAGATTCCTCACATTCCTAAGCCTTTTATCTCTTTCAGCTCATTATTATTTTCCATGAACATTCTAACCTCCGTTGGACCTTTATTTCAAGTATTGCTTTAATTGTAAAACATTAATTGACATGTGTATATATAAATGTTATTTTATATTCAAATTGCCTTTCTTGATTTATAAACATTTTATAACTTATAGTGGGCTATCTTCCACAAGGCCAAATTCCGTTAACCTGCAACGGTATACAATTACCCTTCACTAGAACAGAATCCTACTATAACTAGAAATAGAATAAATAAGATAAGCACCCGCTATAGTTTAAACAAATGTTAACTCTCGTTTTAAAAATCTTGCAAAAATAAAACAAACATGTGTGACACGTTATTTAAGGAAAATTAGAAAAAATTAAAACTAAATATATGCTTATAGCATGAAATTTAGAAGACAAGTATTTCTTAATCACAGAGGTCGTATCTTTCTGACGTGTTAAGTAATTGATGACAGCCAGATCTATTGGCAAGCTAAGTTATCTAAATTTTTTCCTGTAAGTGGGGAAAAAAGTGAAACACGTGACGTTTTGTGTCACTCATGAAATACCATACTTAAAAAATCAACCTTTCCACACAATAAATAAATAAAGATTATTTTAAAAACTTTTGGGCTTGAAAATTTGTATTAAGCTTTTTAATTTTTGATTAGTAAATATAGTCTTCACTTAATAACTTAACCGCATCAAGGCTTTGAAGAATTTAAAAAGTAGTTTCGAAACTACAAATTATTATAATTAAGAAAGAAAATGAAAACAGTTCTTCTTCATTATTCCTTGAAAATATTTTTTTCTCCAAACTATAATGTCCTTATGATTTTTGCAAGAATTTCCAAATTAATGCATTTCTCACCGGAAACAAGGGCATTTTATTATGATTACAACAATATTCATAGTAAACTCTGGTAAAAATTTGGTTACCCGTTAACGAAAAAACGAACCCCCCCCCCCAAAAAAAAACAAGATTTTTACCAAAATTTCGAACGTGTTTATTTTATCTTTTATTTTACCGAAGAAAAGATAGCATTTTTCATTTTATTTGGAGTATTTGCGTTTTTAAGCTCTAAGAAGAGATGAATTATTTAAAAAAAAAATGATAACACAATTTTATTAAAATAAAGAATAAGGAAAGAAAATTAGCGTTTATTATTAAAAATAAAAATAAAAAATTGAAAGAAGTAAAAAAAATAATAATTGCATCAACTTTTTGACGGAAAAGCTTTGTTATTATCAATTTTGGGGGCCTTTTTTCTTCATGCTATGCTGTTTATTTCAGTGAATTTAGTGGAGGTACCTATAAAAACGAAAATAGCGATGAAATATTTACGCTTTTCTTAATATCAAATAAAATTAATTTATTATATTTATAAGAAATTATTGAATGATTATTTAGCAATTTTATTTTATCTTTTATTTTACCGAAGAAAAGATAGCATTTTTATTTTATTTGGAGTGTTTGCGTTTTTAAGCTCTAAGAAGAGATGAATTATTTAAAAAAAAATGATAACACAATTTTATTAAAATAAAAAATAAGGAAAGAAAATTAGGGTTTATTAGTAAAAATAAAAATAAAAAATTGAATTTTGAAAGGTTTTATTTTTTTATATCCAACTTTTTATTTATTTATTTACTTTAGTTTCAATGGTTTCATATATTCAAATTATTCAAAGAAAACTAAAAGTAATAAAGTAAATAAATTGTCAATGTCGGGAACATCCATTTTACACAGGTCCCAAGGATGTTGTTCCCCAAGCACTTTTTGTCCTAAAAAAAAAAAACGTCGTCCTCAGGGTAACAGTTCAAAGAAGTCGTACCCTGGATGCATTCTGTCATTATTGTAAATTTGCTCTTCTGCAACAACGAAATTTGGAAATTGCCAATTTGCAATCTTTTTTTTTTTACGTAAAAAAAAAAAAAAAAAAAAAAAAAAAAATAACTAAAAAAAAAAACTTTAATGATATTTGTGAACATGCCTAAAAAAATGTATAAAGACGAAGAAGAAAGGTTTTTTGATATCAGCATGAGATCGAGAGAAAAATAATCCTCCGATTAAATTTCTCTCAAATAAAGTAAGTGTCCATGGTGTTTGTTATCTTCTGACGAATAAATAAATTTGTTTTCATTTCGTCGCACGTGAGTGTTGCTAAGCAACAAATCTTTCTCGTTTCGCAAAATGGAAAACTTTACGGTAAGTTTGTAAAAGTTATTAAATGCAAGAAAGATAGACTTAGCGCGAAAAAAAATGTCTTAATTTGTTCACCTATTGATATAGTCAAACAGCTTTACTTCAATATAAAATATTCTAAGACATAAAATAGTTTATTCCTAAATTTTAACAGAAATAAAGAAAAGCGTCTTCAGGAAAAAAAGTTTGCTTGTAGCGTCAAGGGAAGTAATTATTAGAATTTAATTTATTATTTTTTTTTGCTATTTCTGTGATTATAAGTTTTATTAGGAATTGTTTGTTTCGGAATCATGCTGTTTGCATTAACGTTTATAGGAAGTAGAAAGTAAGTAAGCCGAAAAAAATTAATTAAAAATAAATTTCTAAAAATGATTTAAAAAAATGTGGGAATACATAACAAGGGAGGTCATTTCTTCTAGAATAAAAAATGTTTCCTATGAAAAACAATCTTTTTCACTTTTTCACTTTTTTTAAAATTGTGCAACATATTTCCTGTTAATTAATAATTATTGAAAATATTTTCTTAGAACTATTAAGATTAATTAATTGAATGCAAGAAAATTAACAAGTTTATGTTTTTGCTAATTCTGTCTTTGAAAGAATTTCTTTTTATTTTATCTTGTTTTATTCTTTTATTTATTTAATAATTTTATTATTTTTATTCTATCTATTTTATTTTATTTTATTCTATTCTTTATTTTATTTATATTAAAAAGCATCAGTTTTTCAGTGACTAAAAACTGGAAGGGTGAAGATTTTTATTTCAACCATCTATTTTTATTTTTAAAATTGAATAATTCAAATTTAATTTTTCTGTGTTGTGCCCATTTTATTTATAAGAAAATGACTATTGAACAGTTGTCAAACGAAAACAATGTTTCCCTTATACGTAATATCCATTCCCCTTAAGTGCCATTTCTTTTCAGGGTGAAGCGGTTATGTCTCCCCACAGCTTCTTTTTCTTCAATATATGTAAACTTCAAACCTCAAATGGAACTCGTATTCGTACCAGCGCTAAATTTACTGGTTGGAAGAATGACCAGTTCCTTAAATCGCTCCAGTACCTTTATAGTGGGTTATCCGTTCTCGAGTGAAACGTAGTGTGTTGAAACAAATTAACTGAATTTGGCCTCGTTAGTCAATCGCCCACTGTAAGGGGGGTATAAACAAGAAAATCAAATTGACAATTAACATACACAGATATCAATTAAGGTTATTTTACAAATAAAAGTAATGTCTTTTGGATGGGTTCAAAGGACGTTAAAATGTTTATAGCAGTAAATGCCGAAAATAGAGTTTGTGCGTATGTATATGTCAGCGTTTGTCAGTTAGGAATGTCTTTGTTGTCTCCGCTCCGTTGGTCGGGTAAGTAGCTCAGGGGACAGCGAAGAAGAAAGTGAGAGGGAAAGGCGAGGCGAGCATGGTGTGATCTTTTGACGAGGTCAAGGGACGTGCTAATTATGCTCGTACTTTCTCAACTGGCGATGCTTTCTGTGTCGGTTTTTTATTTCGTCTTTGTGGGTCCCAGCAGGTCATTGGGGAATTCACACCCGTATTTAATTATGGGCTTCCCATTAAACGATAAATAAAATTCGCGCAGGCTCGCGAAAAGGAATTTGATATTTATTAATTTTTGGTTTTCTGTCGGAACATCTGCGTGGAGCCGGGTGCGCAAAGACCAGTTTTGGTCATTTGCTTTCTGGACCTCCGAGAGCAAACATCCGGTCTCTCGCTTTGCTTGGTATCATCACAATCTACCTCACATTCACACGAATCATATCAGATGAGCAGAAGCCATGAAAGTACTTGTAGAAGAGGCACAGGAAAGCCACATCACGCCGGTGAGAGAGTGGTTGCAGCCGGTCTGCCAAATCAGTATCAACCACGTTACAGATCCTCCTTTGTATTTTGTCAAGAAGCCCAAGGAGAGCAGCAGGGGCACCCGACCAGATATGGCAGCAATATTCAATACACGGGCGGATGGTAGATTTGTATATGTGCAGAATAGATTCAGGTGGGAAAAACTTCCGGTCCCTGCACAGAGAACCGACTTTCATAGCAGCAGATTTGGCAATGGATTCGATATAGTCAAAGCGTAAATTCTACTCCAACAGCTTCTTTTCTCGCGCTTCCCGCCTGTTGAACTCCCTTCCACAAGTCTGCTTTCCCGACAGTTACAATCTCCAGGTGTTTAAATGTAGGGTCAATAGACTATCACACTAACTCCCAATTATTCTCAGAACACTCTCATCTACCCAACCCTCATTCTCAGTATCCTTACCCGCTTATCACCCACCCTCTGACATTTCCTATATTTAATCATCCTTTCTCCACTCTATGTAGCCCCCTGCGCAGTAGTGGCAGTGACATGCCTTGCTCGGGGTGAAACGCTTACAAAAAAAAAAAAACAGATCAAGAATCTGTTATTGCTAGCATATCCTATTTCTCACCTTGAACATAGGCTCGCTACTAAGTGATATGTGCATAAATACGTCTAGTCTTTGAAATTTCTAAATTAGACTCCCATAAAGCAAGTGGAGGTGATTGTATCCCAGCAGTCGTCCTAAAGAATTGTGCTCCTGAACTGGCTCCAGTTCTCTCTAAACACAACAGCGATTACATCTCTGTGTCCTAATTCCCAGTTTGTTGGATATCCTTATCTGTAATCCCTGTTTTTAAGAACTCTGGAGAATCCTTCCGTCCGTGCATGGAGTACTGCTGCCATTTATGGTCAGGTGCCCCTGCCGTTCTCCTCAGTGTTCTTGACAAGCTCCAAAGGAGAGTCTGTAATGTGATAGGTACTGATCTGGCGACTCGACTGCAGCCACTCCCCCATCGTCGAAATGTGGCCTCCCTCTGTCTCTTCTATAAATACTTTCATGGCTTCTGCTCGGATGAGCTTAAGTCACTGATGCCTCCTCAACAGGTGTTTACTCGTGCAACCAGACTGGCAACTGGGTCCCACCCATTCACAGTCAGGTTAGCCAAATGCAGACGACAATTCTACTCCTGCAGCTTCCTCTCTCGCACTTCCCGCCTGTGGAACTCACTCCCGTATTCTTGCTTTCCTGACGGCTACAACCTCCAGAAATTTAAATGCAAAGTCAATACTCATCTACTAATCACTGGACTCTAGCTCTCTCCCCACCCCTGTATAACCTTCCCTTTCTCTCCACCTATGTATCTGTCATCGCACCTGCTTTCTCAGCTTTCTATTGTTCCTTTCTAACTAGTTTGTACTCTTCACTCTTTTCTAATTAATCTTTTTACATTTATGTAACCCCCCTGCACATCAGTGGCGTTTCCGCCTTGCTCGGGGTGAAATGATTAAAAAAAAATCCTCTGAGATCTCTAGCTATCGCCCTGTAAAACAGATGAAGCTTTTATTTACTTCCGTCTCAATAAGAAAGACGTTAGAACTGAAAAATAAACCCGGGTGCTCTAATCATTACTTTGTAGTTTGTATTATTTTTTTGGGGGGGTATTTTTTATAATCATATCACCACAAGCAAGACATTTTACTGCCACTGTTGTGCAAGGGGTTACATAGGAGGAAACTTATAAGAAAGAGTAACATGTTATAGGGTTTTCAGGAGATGAGTAAAAGAAGGACGAGAATACTGATGAGAGTGGAGTGGCCAGAGAAAGGAGCATGAGAGAGAGGGTGCAGGTTAGTGAGATAGGAGATGACTATTGACTTTACATTTAAATTCTTGGAGATTGTAGCTGTCGGGGAAGCAAGTAAACAGAAGTGAATTCCACAAGCGAGAAGTGCGAGAAAAGAACCTACTGGAGTAAAATTTGCGTTTACATTTGATTGGTTTCATAGTAAAAGAGTGGGACCTAGTTGCTAATCTTGTGACTCGAGTAAATTCATATATAGGGAGCATCAGTGAGCTAAGTTCATCGGAGCAGAAGCCGTGAAAGTATTTGTAGATTAGACACTGAGAAGCCACATTGCGCCGGTGGGAAAGCGACTGTATCCGAGCTACTAAGTCGGGATCGATCAAATTACAGATTCTCCATTGGATTTTGTCCAGGACTCCGGGGTGGATAGCAGGAGCACCCGACCAGATACGGCAGCAGTATTTAATGCACGGGCGGATGGTAGATTTGTATGTGTGCAGGATTGTTTGGGACGGGAAAAACTTCCTGGCCCTACACGGAGAACCGATTTTCTTAGCATCGGATTTAGCTGTGGATTCTATACAGTCATTCCACTTCAGGTCTGTTGTGAGAATTAACCCGAAGAGGCGCAGTGTTTTGCTTTCAGGGAGATAAGCCTCATGATAATGTGGGGTAGGAGCGATTGTCTGTGATGGTTAATAGCAGCTTTGTTTTGGAAGCTTTAAAATTCACAACGAGCCATTTCTTACCCCAGTTCGCCACAGATTGGAAGTCCTTGTAAGCTCGGCAGCGACGTTTGCTTCGTCAGCCTCGGTAGATTTTTGATCAAGGCGGGAACAAAAGAAAATGTAGATTTAAAATTCAAATGCCAAGCACTGACTCATTGATTTTGTTAGAAATTAAAAAAAAGACTCGAATTTGCAAACTTTGCTTAGCACACATGAAAAAGCGATCAAAAACAAAACTCATGAATTTTCACATCTTGATGCGAAATGTTTTTCAGCCAACAGAAATCTAGGAAACATCTAAAAACAAAATTCAAATAATCTTCAATTATCAGAAACAATTTTTTTTTCACGGACCTTTTCACTAGCCGACGCGAAGTTTGATCGTCGGCTAGTGGAAAGGCCAGAATCACATCCGGGAGTGAATACTTAAATGACCTTTTCGAGGACCCCAAACGAACTAAACGACAGACAAGTTCGCCTTTCGCCAGAGAAAAGGAGGCGGGTCTATTAACACGTCCTTTGACAAACGTCAAGCGATCGCTATTATTATCTCAATCTTTCTCCCTCACCTCTTTATTCTCACGGTTCATCCGCCTGCCTTCCCTTTTACTTGATAACCGAACGGAACCCTTTAAGACTAAGCGAATGCTTCAAAGACATTCCTACCCAAAAATAACACTCATACATACATACATACATACACACATACGTTCCTGCCTACCTATACATAAACTCATTCTTGTCTACTACGAACACTTTAATGACCTTGGATCAACCATTAATTTTATTTGTAAAAAAAACTTTAATTGCTTTATATGTATATAAATTGTTGTTTCTATTTACAATTTGATTTTCTTGTTTTATGCCCCTCTTATAGTGGGCTATCTAACTAACAAGGCCAAATCATACTAATCTGTTTCAATACACATACATTTCACTATAACGGATAACCCACTATAGCTTAACTGGGGCAGGGAATTTTAGTGCTTCTAAATTTGAATGCCCCCAAAACAAAACTGCTCTCCTTTATTTTCCTACCCACCATCAGCATGGCTGATGCTATTCTCAAGGAGAGCAACACACTGTGCCTCCTTGGAATCACTTTTTCAACTGACCTGTAGAGAAATGACTACACCAAATCAATAGCTGCATCTACTGCTAGGAAAGTCGGGTCACTGTGTCTTGCCAGAAAGTTTTTTGTGTCAGAATCCATCTTGAACATTTATAAATCTATTATTGGTCCACACATTGAATACCGTTGCCATATCTGGTTGGATGCTTCTGCTATTCATCTCAAGGTTCTTGGCAAAATCCAAAGAGGGATCTGTGATGTGATTATTCATGACTCGGCATCTTGACTCCAGTCTCTTTCTTACTAATGTGACACGGCTTCCCTCTGTCTTTTCTACCAATGTTTTTTTATGGCAACTGCTCTGACAAGCTTTTTTCCTTGCTGCTCCAACTACATGAATGTAAGTGTACTACTAGACTGGTTTGTAGGTCCCACCCTTTCACCATTGAAATAGTTAAATGTAAGGTCGTTTCGAACAGGCAAGCTTTCAGATCCTTTTACACAAACACGGATGTTCCGCAAGAGTCTATCTGTGGCTCTACACTGTTTCTGGTCTTCATCAATGATGTTTCTGTTATCATCAGTAAACATCTATGCAGATGACATCACCATTTACTCTTGTCTCAATAGAAAATCTGCTAAGAATGACAAAGTAAACATGGCTGCTGCTCTTGAAACAGACCTCCAATCAGTGGTTAACTGGGGCAAAAAATGACTTGTAATTTTAATGCCTCCAAAATAAAACTTCTTTAACCACCATAGAGAAACTTTCCTGTCTGCCGTTTACATGGCTGATGATAGTCTCTTGGGGAGTAACACCCCGCGACTCTTTGGCTTCACATTTTCAACCGACCTGAAGTGGAACGACTACATCAAATCAATAGCTGCATCTATTGCTAGGAAGGTTGGGTCACTGTGTCGTGCTAGAATGTTTTTCTCGCATCAGAGTCTATTTTGCGCACTTGTAAATTTACCATATTTACCTGCCACTTTTTGTGGTGGGTGGGAATACAAATCATCTCTAAGTTGCATCTCTGTCCTTGAAGACAGAGTGTGGCTCAGTTGTATCTCTGTCAGGCATGCAATTGAGAAAAAAAAAAACGATGCTAAGTGATACCCGATCCCGGGGAACAGTGTACCGAGGCCGCATTAATCTATTGCACAAGAGGGGTGAACCGGTGCTCGTCACCGATGCCAGCGCGACTGGCGGTTGTGGGGGACTGGGGAATTTTGTGTGCTTTGCTCGCTCGTACGTGTCCGAGTTCCCCTCATTAAACCTCGACCTTGTGTTACATCTTGCTCCATTGGGAGACTAGGGTAAATATACTTTTAAATCTACCATTCGTCCGTGCATTGAATACTGTTGCCATATCTGGTCGGGTGCTCCCGCTATTCATCTTGAAGTTCTTGTCAGAATCCATTTTGCACATTTATAAATCTACCATTCAACCGTGCATTGAATACTGTTGCCATATCTGGTCGGGTGCTCCCGCTATTTATCTCGAGGTTCTCGACAAAATCCAAAAAAGGATCTGCAATATAATCGATCCTGACTTAGCATCTCGACTTCAATCACTTTCTTACCGACATTACATGTCTTCCTTCTGTCTTTTCTATAAATATTTTCATGGGAATTGCTCTAACAAGCTTTTTCCCTGGTGTCCCGACCACGTGAATTTAAGCGTGCTACTAGATTGGCATCTAGGTCCCAACCTTTTATCGTTGAAATAGTTAAATATAACTGCCACTTCTCGAACAGTATTTTTTCTCGCACTTCTCGCCTGTGGAACTCTCTTCCATTTGCTTGCTTACGTTGCCTGCTCTCTATATACAATCTTCAAAACTTTAAGCTCCATTTGCCATCTTCTGTCTTCTTGAATCTCGTTCATCTTTTATACTTTCTTCAATACCCATTGTATCTAGTTTTTTCTTTCATTTTCATTATATGCAAATCACATCGTACTAGTGGCATTCCCACCATGCTTGGGGATGAAATTATTAAAAAAAGTAAAAGAAAAAAGTACACCCTGAAGTAAAAACAAACTTTGAGAAATACTGGATTAGACATCACAAGACAATTCACCACTCTCCTCTTTTCTAATATTTTCCCATATCATAATAGTTATATAACAGTATGTATAATTACTTTTCTGTCTGGAATTTTTTTTTCATAATCTGGCTACAGATTTATGGATATATCTATATCTTCCTCTGCCAATACGCATTCGGATCTCAGTGTCACTCTTATTGCTCTCTGATAGAATACTTCCCAGGTATTT